>JAODGC010027165.1:0-79412 GCA_027574925.1 Ecitoglossa quadriceps | reverse complement strand
AAATCCACAGATTGTTGGTCCCGACCATAGGCGTGAATCACATTCCCCACTCTGCAAGACAAGCAGCAAACCCACCTAAGTTTTCTATCTGCATTGCGTCTTGTTTTGCTGAAGGCACCTCACGCACAAAATAAACAAACAACAAATGCAATCTCAACTTCCGACAGAGGACAGCACTATGCAGACCCATTTTGGTCTCAACTAAAGCATACAGTTTGAAATCTTTCGTGATAGTGGCCTAAAACATTTTAAAGAATAGATGGAAATAGTCATGAGTGGTATCAAATGAAAGGGAATTTACCAGAGATTAAGCTGGCATAGTGTCATTCCATTAGCATACAATCAGAATGGTATAAAGTTTAACTATTTATATATTTAAATAATACGGTTCAAGGCTATCATTCATTCTATTCAAATCTTCCACAAAATATTTAATATTTACAAGGTATTCAAATAATATTTACTTAAAGATATTATTAAGCCACATTCTTTCTCTAATTTCATTAACAACAATTACCTTATTGGTCTTTAAATTTAAATATTATAGTTATTAAAGAATACTTTTGCCCTCAATTTTTATCAAAGTTTATGTTTGTGTGATGTAATAACTATATGCTTTGAGAATCAGCATTTTATAATTAGTTAATGTTTATTTCCATGCTATATTCTCTCAAGAATGTGAATAAATTTTTACATTTCATAAAAAGCTTCTTAAATAATATTTTTAGCTCTAAAAAACCTGCTCTTTTTAAATTAGTGGCCTATTTTTTGTACGTACCTACACTTAGTTTAGTTATATTACTTGTTACGTCCTAACCTTACTTTCCATCTTTGTAAAGTGTTTTACTCGCCGCTCTCGAAAGCCCTCGTCCACATCAGCAGCGATTTTCCACATTTCCACTGACGAGAGATCTGCAGACGCTTTCAACGCGCGCGTGCATTATTAATTAACCACTTCTCTTTACTCACCTGCGTATTGGACGCGCACGTGCGAACCACGCAATGTGTCTGAACTTCGGCGTACAAAAGCGCCCAACATCGCACAACTCATCCAATTACCGTACAGCACCGAATCCAAAAAAGCAGCATTCAATTCGGGATCATTACAAGTGAGGTATATCAAAGCACATATTGAAATCCATAGATTTAAATAGAGTTAATGAATCATTTATTTTTAGAGCAAGCTCCTTGCTACGTTGTGATTGAATTGCATCTTATATTAATGATGACCACTAACGAAGGAATCAATTAGGGACAGTTATATCGTATTGGTTCTGAATGTAGTTCGCTGTTTTTAATTTGCGTTTGGAGTTTTATGGCGCAAATGGAAACGGGCGCATGAGATGTGAATATGAATTGAATTAATGAGAAATAGCATAAATACTGGAATGATTGCATAAACTCTCGCACGGTAGGTTTTTCTTCGCCATCGCTAACGAAATGAAATTGCATTCATCGCTTCCGCTGGCCGCGTGCGCCACTCCAGGAATAATGCGATTACAGAATTGAATTGAAGTGATGAACTTGCGCAGGCGGAGATTATTTATATTGAGCGATCCATTCATAACTGAAGAAGGTAGCAAGAAATGTCAGCCGCAATGCGACCAATTTATTCGTAATGCTTGCACGGAATTTTCAGCTTAGATTGGGAAATAAATAATTGATGATCAAGTCCAGCATTAATTAAATTTCTATTTAATTAATGCTAGCAATTTAATGAAACTGTAAACATTGCAAGGTGGCCGAATGTTGTGTTGGGAAACTTTAAATTATTGCATTGGGCTGGTCAGCACAGGGTGCTTTATCATCGTCTGTTATGATTGATCGACCGGCATCCTGGCCATCGCTAACGACCAACAGAACGCATCCGTAGCTCGTTGGAAACTCTTGCTCACCCTTTCATTCCGGTATTGGTTGTAATCAATGGTGGAACTGATTAATGTGTTCATTTACTTGTTTACTATTCATACAATTAATACAAGTTGCGAACAGGTTGTAGAATGCTTCACTGGTAATCTCAACTTATTCCAATCAACTTATTTTCTTTTTATCTAAGTTAAAGGTATGCACAGGACCAGAAAGAAAAAAAGAGGTAAATTGTTTGCTTGGATTTAATTGATCAGATAATTATTCACCTAGCTGCATTGCAGCAGGAATTACCTGCCTATATCTCTTGGGATGTCACACTTTGTTTACGTGCAACGCAATACAAGTAAATACAGAACTCAGTCTAAAAGTGGGTTAGATGACCTCACAATGCAAGCACATTCAATCCCAACTTGAACACCGAGATTTTAAATAAATTCCTGATATTCACCTGTATTTATATTCACCTTTTTCATGCATTAACAGAAGGTGATTGATTGATATAAACTTCTAAACGGATTGACCCAGAAAAGAAGAAATAATTGCCGATTTTTGTTTTAATCGAGGATGGAGTGAAAATTTGTTAACTGTGAGTCCGAAGGGGATCGCGAGTTAAAATTCTCGCGTAGAGAGATATGCTGGATTAGACGCGACTCTAGAATTCTATAAAACAAGTCCCCCACCTATCTAAAAAAACACCAACCCAGCGGGTTTAGCAGTATCAATAACCCTTCAAATATTGTTTCGGAAGGAGGCCAAAGATTGGCAGTGAATAATAACGTTAAAAATCCGAATCTGTAAAGACGAATATTTTATTCGAAAACAAGATGATACGGACATCTGATGGAGTCCACTAGTCGGGGGAGTGCAATCTGAAAGACTATAAATTAGTTTGTTAAAGTGACTGAGCAGAGACTCTCAAAGTTGGAGAGAGGTTTTCCAGAAAAGATAATCCTGTTTCGTTTAGGACTTGGGCATTTCTGAAGAATCAGGGTATTCGAAGAGAAAAACATACAAGTCTGTCATGACCGTTGATTACAGTCAGGTCAGACGGTTGGGTAGGGTAGAGCCCCGTATTGGGATTGCGTAAGACATTACGCTACGAGTGTGGCGATAGCATTATAGTAAAATTAAAAGAGGGAGATTTATATTATAAATTCACTTTTTTAATAATTAGTTAGGTTATCTTTACTTAAACTTACCACACCACTGATAATATGGACACGAAATTCAAAAAGATTGTTTTTTGCAACTTTCAAAGAGTAGTTGTACTTTATTTCTGAATTGAATTCTAAAAGCGTATATATAGAAGCACCATAAAATGCTCTTAAAAAGAACGATCACACCAAAAGGATTTTATCTTGGTATCATCTTACCAAAGCCGTTGCTCGCAAAAGCCTTGGCTTTTTGTTTATCTGCCGAATACAAGATGAAAGAGTCAAATTCTTATCGAAATATGAAACTGTGACGTTTATTAAAGCGATTGAAAGATGTAGGTTGTTAGTTTTTAAGAGAAAATACGAGTAAAGCATGTTGATAAAATGAACCGAATCAGATCAGCTGATTTTGATAGATTTCCGTATAATCAAATCGTATTTGGACAAAATAGCTCGTGCCTTGATAATGTCCATTTAATTACACCAAACTGGGCAGTGGTAGTCGAATATGGTGTCAGTATATGACTGGCATGGGTCACAGTCACAATCACACACCTCAACACCCTGCACTGGGAATACGGGTTCAAAAGGGATTAAGAATAATGATGATGATAATTCCAAACTAGAGCAGTCTACTACACTTAGATTACATTGAATAGTTTGAATGCGCTTGAATGGATCAAACCTATTCCGACATATTGCTCTGGGCGTGTGCATCAGTCCCCACTTGCCTTACCTGGATCATAGCCCAGCATCGAAGCAAGCAATACCACTCCTATCTCAGATTGTTGTTTTCATAGAGAGCTCCGAAATCACGCATTGTGTTTATCTTACGGGTGATTTAAACAAATACCGACTGCAGTCTAAACTTAGTAAAGAGGACAGCACAATGCAGACCCACTTTGGTCCCAACTAGTTGCGCACAGTTTGAAATACATTGGCAATAATCACTTGGAACTTTGGAAAAAATCTACAGAAATGATCCAATATAGTAGAAATTAAAGGAAATAAAACAACAAGGTAAATAATTCCAGAAATATGTAAGATAATGTATTAAACTTTGTATTTTTGACATTTTGTGATTGGTTTAACATGAATACAAGGATTCTCTTTTATTTTAGTACTCTCATGTGTTTATAGGTAATCAATAACATGCACTAATGCAGTTGGTGCGAAGGTCAGAATGTAATAAATATTTACATATTTCATTTCGGTTCGATTAGGTTGGCTATTGACATTGCACACACCAAATGGGAATCATGTCCATGACATTGATGTCCTCGTCCCTGGACTTTTGAGTAGATCACAAAATGGCACCCGACAAGTACGTAATTAAAAGTAAATACGTGAAAATTGATTTTGTGAATTATTGCCCAGCCACTTGAATAACCCAGTGCGTCAATTCGAGTTATTGCCACTCATTGCTGAGTACAACTTGTAATAACCATAATGCAAAAGTTTATTAAACTCGTTGATGAACAGGGCAAATTTAGGGGACTACATCAAAATAATGAAGTGGTTTTTGGAAACTCATTAAACTTGTAGCTGCAAATGTGATACTTGCTTTTCAAGCAGTTGAAATTCATATTTGCCAATTTTATGAAGCCATAAATTCCCTTCACGAGTGATGCGGATGTTTGGAGTATCAGGAGTGATATTTGTTTTGACCCACCGTGATCGGTTTTGGGGATAATAATGACATTTCAAATTTATTACCACTACCAAGAACACACAGGATATTAATGTTAATATAATCTATATTAGTAACTTTGTAATAACAATAATACATTTTCTTTATATATTATTCAAAATGTAAATTGTTATAAAACGACATGATAGTACGAATCTTCCAAACTAAAGAGAATAATTGAATACCTGGTAGCTTTATACATGTATACTTTTTTCCCAATGTCGTCAAGGAACTTCATATGCCTTGTGTACCTAAACATAGAAACAAGAAGCAAATTAACACATAAGTCCGAGTAATAACACACCTGTCCTTCAATTTGTTGACAGACTTTTGAAGATCATCTTCTGAAGTAAAATGCAAGTTAGATGCGATTGTGGATAATATGGCCCCATCAACATTCACCGCCAGTAGTTTAACATCACCGTTTAGTTTCTTCAAAGGTTCGGTAATTTTTGACCAAATCTGCATGGAATTCGAATTGAGAATGTGTGAGAACGTTACAAATAGTAGGAAACCAATACACTTACATGTTGTTCATGACGCTTTCTGACATGAGGAGGTATCTTCTCGCGAACTTTCTCACCATGCATCACATACAGAATTTCAACACGATTACCACTCACTTCTGAGTTTTGGGAATGCATAGAAGCTCTATGGATGGACTCACTTCTGAATAAACTGGGTGCTGAATTTTCAGCGTTCATATCAACAGCATTCTTGCAGAATTTAGAAACACGTTGTAAATTCTCCTTTAATGTGTTTAAATTGTATGGATCCCACCTACAAATAATCTCATTGATTTCTCCATTTATACCATCAAGAAATAAGCTTGTTTCTACTTTTCAGGATTTTTGAAATGTTGGATCCTGGCCTGTCCATTATTCAAAATAATAACATACGCCACATTCAACTCATCTGCTTGCTCCGTAATCTCTTTCTGATTTGTTCCCGCAACGAAAGTCACTTTAATATCAGCTGCACGAAGATCCCTCAAAATAGTTGCCACCCGTTTCAAAGCTGATTTCGTTTTATCAATACAACCAACTACAACATCAAGGTGACTAACTATACATTCAGCACTTGGTCCTTTATCTTCATTGCGTTGATGTTGTGAGAAGATGGCAACCAAACGATCTAAAGAGATTGAAACGCCAACCGCGGATTGTTGGACATCTTTATATGCCTGGATCATTGATTTATATGCAATAATAGTTTCATCATAACGTCCACCTGCCATGAGGACTTCCATGGTTGGTTTGTGTTTCTTATAGGAAGGGCAAAGTAATTGGCAGATTACTCCAGAATATTGTGGAACTTTGTAGACTATTCCAAGATTTATAACAATGTTGCACTACACCAAAAGATTTATTATTAAATGAATATATTTTGGTGTTTCTATGTTTGAATCAACTTACATTAACACCCAGATTTGTTGCGTTGTCAATAATTGTCTGTAGGTCTTGAAGAGCTTGTCGTGCCAAGTTAGCTGGATCCGTATTTTTCCGTTTGATTATAGTTTGAAGCGTGCTTTGAATTTGGCCGATTGGTGCTTCAGTGTCTAGTAAACCAATCAAAGTGTTAATGTGATGATTGGTCATGCCGTAGTTGATCAAATGCAAACGACGTTGAATTTTAGACATCTTCCCTTCCTGTTGAATATTAAGCCATACAATTATATCTAAACAAAGCTGATAAAATGCTCAATATTTAAATTACACCCCATAGCCTGCTCTTCCGCAGTTGATAGTTGATACGTATAAATGCAAATAAAACAAAACACAGTGACGAATGAATTTGTTAATAGAAAATAATCCCGTCCTCTTTACATTGCTGCCGTGCAATGGCGCAACGGCCCAAGCGTCGTAAAGGTTTAATTAAAAGCAAGATACAAACCTTCGCGTCGGCCAATATGCTATAAAACTCCGAATGCCGGTCCTTAATTCCGCAATTAAGTAGAATTGCTTTCAGCAGTGACATGTGATTGAGGCGTATCAACAGATTCCGGTCGCGGAGTCCTGGCACGCTCGCAGCTAACTCATCCATGAGGTAAATCACTTCAGCGTCCGCCATTAAATTACCTGCATTCAATTCAATATTATTAATATATTAAAACACAGACAAGCCTTGTTTCAAGGGATTACCTGGTGTGGGCGTAACAATATCAAAAGCACATTCGTATAGTTCCCTTGGGATGAAACCAAATGCACGCTTTTCTCTGTAAACTTTTGCGATTGAATATCTTCTTAAATTAGTAATGCCATTCCAAGCAACATACCGAGCAAAAGGCACTCTACCGAATAACATAAATAATTATAAAGATGTAGACATTCAAACTAATGTCTATAATGTCAAATACCTTAAATCATAAGGAATTGTAACAATACTCCCAGAATGAGTCATCAACCTCACACAACTTTCAACGCCATCATAACATTTATTCTTCGGCATCATGGTTGGTGTGCTAAATTCTTGAGCACCGTGCAACGCAAAAACCTTAACAACCAGTCCTTTAATGTGATTGAATATTTGCTGATGCCTCGTTGCAAACAACGATCCCATGTCCTTGTCATACGATATATCCTGTACCATTGAAACTGGTTGATTTAGACACGACTCCACCAAATATTTGTAAGCTTTGAGCTGCGGATTCTTCAAAGTATGCTTGAGCATATCCCTCAATTCCTTTTCTTCCAAAACAGGAGGCGGCATCTGATCAGACTCCAAAAGACCCTGTGATGAGGGACGTTTTCTTGGATCGTGATCCAATAACCAGTTTATTATTGACTTCTGAGCTGGCGTTGCATTACGATCAAAATCATCGGGGAAGATAATTTTATCGGTGCGCAGTTTGGACAACACGTAGATGCGCTCTGTTTGGGTTGAGCAATATTTGTAAGACATTTCAAAGAAAATAATGCCCAAACTGTAAATGTCAACTTTTTCATTATAAAGTGCCTTTGTGTTTGAATTTATTTCTGGAGCAACATATAAAGCAGTTCCGATTTGACCGGTGAGACTACCAAGATCACCACTTGGGCCAACTTTATCTGAATATTTAAAGGAAATCAAATTAATTCTTTTAATACATTTTTACAATTTTATAAGTTACCACTTTGACTTTCCATAAATATCGGTTCATTTTTCGTCAGTAAATTCGACGTAGCTAGACCAAAATCACCAATTTTCACATGATCGTTAACATCTAAGAATATATTAACGGGTTTCAAGTCCCGATGAATTATGCCTTGCTGATGTATATGAGACATGCCTTCAACAATCTCTCTAAAAAGTCTCCATAATCTCACTTTGTCCTTGTATAAATTGTCGTCAATAGCTGTACGCAAAGTACTTTTCTCACAAAATTCCATCGTAATATACATAATTTGAATTTGTTTCGGACTACTCTTCTCATCAACATTGAAATTATCCAAATCTACTGTACTCTTACTGCTCTTTGCACAATCAGCTTCATCTTCAAATTGCACCGAGTCAGAATCACTCCAAACATCATTCTCTTCATCTTCACTTGAGCTACTATCATCTGACTCTGAGCTCTCTTGATTTTTGCATGATTTGCCACCGTAACTAATAGACCAAGCTAATGCCTTTGCATTAGGTACCAATTTTTCCATAAACTCGTCAATAGGAGTAAATTTCCGTCGTTGTATAGATGAACAGGGTAAATCCACTTCATTATCATCCTCCTCCTCATCATATTCACTTATGTGAGAAGGTACGATGGCGCTTTCAATCCATGAATTGTAATATCTCACCACATTTTCATGATTTAGGCCAGAGAGTAATTTCACTTCTCGGATAATTTTACGATTAGCAAATTTATTTCTGGAATTCAAGTGGATCCGTTTTAAAGCGTACACTCTTTGATCCAGACGATTTCGGACTTTGTGTACTTGACCAAAAGCACCTTCTCCGAGGTAAGCAATGTGTTCAAATTCACTATCAACGCGAGATTTTCCATCCAAGTTTGGTTGCGCCAAGAATGTAATTTCATCTGCAAAAGTATTGCATGCAGGGTTCTCATCATCACGGGCTTTCTGTTCAATCGGAGACTTTTTCTCAGTGGGTACTGTGAGAAACGCATGATTTAATAGCTGGGTTGCCGTATGTCTAATCTCATCTTTTGAAATACACCTAAACAAAGAAACATTATTAAAATGGCTAACATTCCGAGAAAGACACTTACTTCTTAAGAAAGTCTTTCAAATCATATCTAGCGTCATAAGGAACTGCAACATCTTCCTGGCCAATATTAGATCCCTTGATAAGGGAGAGAATCAGCACACCGAAATCAAATATGTCGACTTTCTTGCTATAATTATTGGAATTTGTGCTTTGTGATACCAGATCAGTCAGTCTTTGATAAATACTAAAATTTGCTAGTTTAATGTGTCCTAAAACAAACTTAAATTAATTACAAGAAACATAATACATATTCAGCTCGTACTATTACAAACATATACACAGGATGCAGACAAATTCTTGTGCACTATATTATTCCTGTGCAAACAATCTAAGGCACTTAATACACTTTCAGAAATCATCCGTAACATTTCTATACCAACGGGATTATTCCTTGAAATATATAATGCATCACAATTGCAGCCTAAAACCATAATGGCATTAATCTTTAATCAGTATTAATTGCATCATTATACCTAAAACATATTCCATCAACAAATTAACAATAAACGTTCCTTCTAATAAAATTGATCGCTCCATATTCACATAATGAAGCAGATTAGGATGTTTCAATTTCAGCAGACTTTTCAATTCTTGTTCAATATTATGAAATTGCTTTTCTAAGACTTGATGATCAATGGCACAACCATTTGTTTTTGGTTCTTCAATAATCCACTCAGATAAGAAATACATTTGGCCATTTGATGCATCAATGGAAGTAAACAATGTGCATTTTTCTGAAAAATGTTCAACACATTGTCCTCTAGTGATAGTTATACTTGGAAATGCAATGATTTTTAGAGGATGATTGCAAGATACCTCCATAAGCCCAATCAACGAATCATTAGAACTTTCATTAAATGATGTCCTGTTGTGGCCACTACTAGAAGACTGTTCGGATAGACGACGTTCATCTCTATCACGTTTGATAGCTTGTTTATGGAGCTCTTGACGTTCCTTCACTTCTTTTGCTATTGCTTCTTGCTAAAAATGTATCTCTTCAAGAGATTGTAATACAAGAACAAATTCTAAAACTTACTTGATGGTTCAATTGTTCTTGTTGTTCATGTTGTTTCTTTTTTGATTGTAACACCATCTCTTCATAAAAACTTTTACTTTCTGGCTTTCCATGTTCATATAAATATTCCTGCACATAAACCGCCAATTCATAAATCATCACATCTCCAACACAACTCTGAGCCTTTTCTTCCAGCTCTTTGAGTAGCTGATTAACTTGATCTTGTGATATCCCTTTCACATTTTGAAGCTCCAGACCTGGTACCCTAAAAATTGTAATAAGAAAATGTGGCTTAAATGAATGGCAACCATGCAAGATCATCAAGATGTAATTTATTGCAAAACAAAAACTATTAAACATTTACTAAAGCCAGACAAATCATTCAGCCCCATACCAAGCGACACATATAAAAGTAAGTTATAGGACTAACAAGAGAATTATAGCTTAACAATATTACTCTAAAGGATATTGTCCTGAGCATGAGACTAGTAAATCAACCCTTGCATCTGAATCATTGGATGAACCTCCTTGTTGAGGAGTTAGTCTTAAAGAAACTTTCAGTGGTTGCCATATGTTGGAAGGCTTTTTTCTCAAGTCAAGCAAATCATCATTAAAAAATATGGCCTGTAAAACATAAAATGAATGTACTATATGATAAGAAACTGGTCAACAAATAAGTTCTAGGTTACAAGTATTACTTACTTTTAAAACTTCGAATTCGCTTTTTTGAGCTTCTTTTATTTCCTTTTCGTTCATACTTTTCAATTGTTTTATTCGCTTTATTTATTTTGATGCAGCAAGCATCTTCAAAACGTTATCAGGTTTATGATAACATAGCAAAATGTAACAAATGCTAAAGGAAAGGTGTAGCCACAGAAAAGTAAACTAAACATTTGGAACGTGAATAAATAGCATTCAACTTTTGGAAGTAATATTTAATCTCAGTGAATTCACTTTATAATTTAAATATAATTCACTCAAAATCATTTGTTTATAATTATGTGCAAGTTGATTTGAGTAGCTACAGCTAGCTCTTAAATTGAATATAGGTTGGCAGCACTGTTAAGTGTGCAAAAGTTTGAAACGTTTCAGCGTGAAGCAGTCGACAAGTAAACTTATTATAACATATTTATTATTCCCATGATTCATAACAACAATGCAAAAATACAAGAATTTATACCAATTGAATTAAGTGATGTAACATTTTGATTTATTATTGAAATAAATTTCACTGTTTTTTTTACCGGGAATGGCCGATTGGCTGTCATTGTAGTTTTGTGAAGTTTGCTGGGCCGAGCGTCAACGACTTGTTGCTAACTTCGTCCGGGCAACGAAAGGCTTGTTTTCGATCACAGCGAATCGATAAAGTAGACTAAGTAGAGTGATTAGGCGCCGATGCGAATCGGTAATTAGCGTAGTGCGTGTGCAATTGAGCGGGCTACCCGAAAGCCGCACATCCGCGTCGATCAACGTCCGCTTCTGGCCTGTCGGCTGCCAGCCGCCTGCCATTTTGTTTCGCTTGACCATTTGACAGCCAGTCGCGGCAGAATAACACGGAGAGAAAGTTAACAATCCTGTGTGTTGCAGCCCCAGGTGCCGTCCTCGCCGATTAGCGTCGACGTGCCGTGGCGAATACAATCTGCGCGAGACGTGGTTCTTCCGTGGCTTTGGTGTGATACATGCATTTGTAA
This sequence comes from Ecitoglossa quadriceps, assembly GCA_027574925.1. Taxonomy (NCBI): domain Eukaryota; kingdom Metazoa; phylum Arthropoda; class Insecta; order Coleoptera; family Staphylinidae; genus Ecitoglossa; species Ecitoglossa quadriceps. The sequence goes on along the minus strand of JAODGC010027165.1, from coordinate 67,790 downwards.
GACGTCCGCGACGCGGTAACTGGGTGTGCGGGCGACGATAGCAAACGGCCGGCGTCATCATGTCGGAAGAAAGCTACCCAAAAACATTGTACGTGGGCAATCTCGATGGCTCAGTGTCCGAAGACCTGCTGTGCACACTCTTTGCACAGATCGGCCCGGTAAAGGGCTGTAAGATCATCCGAGAACCAGGCAACGACCCGTATGCATTCGTCGAATTTGCGAACCACCAGTCGGCGTCGACTGCGCTGGCGGCAATGAACAAGCGCGTGTTTCTCGACAAGGAAATGAAGGTAAATTGGGCGACCAGTCCGGGCAATCAACCCAAGACGGATACGTCCAACCATCATCACATCTTCGTTGGCGACCTTTCGCCTGAGATTGAGACTGACACGCTCCGCGAGGCCTTCGCTCCCTTCGGGGAGATCTCTAACTGCCGGATAGTGCGCGATCCGCAGACACTCAAATCCAAGGGCTATGCATTTGTGTCGTTTGTGAAAAAGGCCGAGGCGGAGACGGCAATTCAGTCGATGAATGGCCAATGGTTAGGTTCACGCTCTATCCGCACCAACTGGTCCACGCGCAAACCACCTCCACCGCGTGCAGACAAGCCAGCACAGCGCAGCAAGCAGCCCACATATGAGGAAGTCTACAACCAGACATCGCCGACGAACAGCACCGTATATTGTGGCGGGTTCACAAACGGTATCAGCGAGGACCTCATGCAGCAGACGTTCGCTCAGTTCGGCGTTATCCAGGACATCCGCGTGTTCAAGGACAAAGGCTACGCGTTCATTCGGTTTTCCAATAAGGAGTCAGCAACGCGCGCGATTGAGTCGATCCACAACACGGAGATCAACGGGCAGGTAGTGAAGTGCTTCTGGGGTAAGGAGAACGGCGGGCCTGCAGGCGACAGCTCTACTGGTGCCGCACAGCCAAGCATCACACCAGCGCAGGGTCAGCAATACCCGTACGGATACGGGCAGTACTGGTATCCACAGGGGTACGCCACTGCGCAAGGAGGGTACATGCAAGGATACTATCAGTATCCAAACTATCCCGGACAATACTGTGTCGTGCCGCAAGGGCAGTGGGCCGGTCAAGGAGCCCAGCAACCCAACACCCCGATGCTTTACACGCCTATGCAGAAATATCCTTCGCAGTAACGCAGCAAAACGAACGAAAACACACACTCACTGTGTCTGTTGAATTGAATTTCTTTCTCTAGCTGGTTTAATTCTTAGCAATATATGACATTAACTTGAACGCAATGAGTTTGTCGAGTCTTGCGTTGTGATTGTACAAGGAAAGCATTAATTGCCCGTTAATGGTTTTCTGGTGCAGCTTGACTTAATTTTCGGTTCACCCGGCTATAAAACTTCGAAATTGCTGTAAAGTATACATTGGAACATGCGCGTTTCGCTCTCAGTAATCCAATATTCTTGCCGGTGGCATTTAAAACTGTTCGTATTTGCATTGCTTATTCAAAACAATACTCCACTTTAATCAAAAATCATGAAAGACTAGAATATTTAGATATGGATTAATATGGGCGAGCGGGATGATGCAGCATGGCATATTATTATTTGTTGTTAAGTAACTTTAAAAATCGATGAACCCCAACAGTACTTCGAGTTATCAAATTAAGAGAGCGCAAGAAATAAGTTTCTGTTTTGTGAATGCGTCATGTAGTTTCGCACGCATTGATCTAGACGCATGAACTCTAGTATAGTTTGTTCTTCCCTTCAAGATAAACATGAGCAATGTTTGATAAGCGCTGGAACGCGAATGTGGTAACCAGTCACCCGAATTCGCGGTACACTTAAACTCGAACACATACACTTAACCCACGCGGAGACATCATGAACACACCACCTTCCGTGCATTTGTGAAGTGCAGCGCGCTGGAAAATTGTAAATATCTATTTTATATTATAAAAACGTATATTGAATAGTTGTTTCTTTTTTTTAATGTAAAATTAGTTAGGAACAAGCTATACATTGTGATACAACCAGTAATATTTAAGTTTGTATTATATTGGTTTGGTCACCAGTCAACGAAACGAGAGATGAGGCGGACTTAGCGTGAGTTGTGCGAGTTGTTAAAATTTAAATAGAAATTAACTAACACATTTTGCGGAGTGGATAACATTGTCAGCAACATTCTACTCTCCTTTTTGTATATCCTGATGCCAGAAGACCTAATGATATGATTCGTCGTTGGTAGTTTAGTTCTTTTTTACGTTTCTTTTTTTAATGGCGACGTCTTTCCACCTCAGGATGTACACGAAAAGACCGTCGAATGTTGAAGAAAATAACATGTGAAATATAAATTTTGGTGATGAAATTGAACTGGGGGGAATGTTGGGTCAAAGACATTGCGAATGTAGATGATATGTATATTTAGGAAGTAGTCTAACGTTAACAAATAATTAAGCAACAAAAATGATGATCCGGCATGATTTGCGATGTGTGTCTCATCATCGTTTATTTATCACATCCCTCAATGAGAACAAGCGAACGCGAGTGGTTTGAAGTGAAGACACAATAATACGAATTTTCAAACTGATTACTTAATGAATTAAATCAGAATGTTTAACTAATTACTTTAGTGGTTCAGTTGAACGAATGACATGAAGGCCGCAAGTCTGCGTTATATAAAAATGTGTGTACCTCGTGTACCTTATCCTCTCGATGGCGTGGTTGTGCACCCCCGCCCCACATGAGCTAGTTTAGCGTGCCTGCAAGCGCGCATGGCGGAATCCCCGAATCTACTCTAAGTACTGTTTAAGCATGAACCATAAGACATTTGGTAATATTAGATAAGTGAAAACACGCCGAAGGGCGCGGTGATGACACGAGGACGATTTCGAGTGCGACGATGATTTTTGTAATGAAATTGATATACTTTAATGTATATGCTAGTTGTTAATGATAATAAAACTTCAGGTCTGGGAAAAAAATGTCAATTTATGAAAACATTCACCAAGGAACTAATGCGGAACTTTATACTGTAACAATTAGGTGACATTTTCATTTCCGATTATGTTTCGTCGATGTCAAAATTAATTTTGTGAGTCAATCATTCTGCGTCTACCTTTATTAATAACCGGCGGGTATATAACACGCAAATTGCTTTGCCTGTTGGCTAATTTTACGCACGTACTCTTTGTAAGTGCATGTGCACAGTTATATAAAATGGATCACATCCCACTGTCTACCAAGGACATTTCAGTGCCCATTGTCGGACTGGGCACATGGAAGGCTCATCCGGATCAAATGCGAGCAGTCGTCGAAACTGCCATCGCCGCCGGATATCGACATTTTGGTAAAATCAAAGTTTACTTTGTGAACAAGTTAAAGTAAATTCAAGTGAATTTAGATACGGCATTTAACTACAATACTGAAGAGTCCTTGGGTAATGAGCTGGAGCGGTTGATCCTACAGGGAAAAGTTGAACGCTCCGACTTATTTATTACGACGAAAGTAAGCGGATTTGAATGGGAATATTTGGTTTATATGATTGTTGTTTGAATATTACAGTTGCCCGTGTTTGGGAATCGTGCCAGCGATGTAGGACGCTTCCTTACGATGTCACTGGCGAAATTGAAAATGGACTATGTTGACTTGTATCTGATACATATGCCGTTTGCGCTTGCTTGTGAACAAGAAACCATGCAACCGGCGAAGAACGAAGATGGTTCCGTAAAGTTAGATACAGCGAGTGATCCTATTGATACATGGAGGGTAAATTTGTTTGAAGAAAATTTAAATTGATCTACAAACCTAAATCAATTTTCCCAAAGGCAATGGAAGCAGAAGTAAGGAACGGGAGAACCAAATCAATCGGCTTGTCAAATTTCAACATTGAACAAATTCGAAGGCTGTATAACTCTGCTGAAATCAAACCTGCTATGCTACAAGTCGAAATTCATGCGTATAATCAACAGAAACAGTTAATTAATGCGTGCAGAGAGTTGAATATGGCTGTGACGGCGTATTCCCCACTTGGAAGTCCTAGCGCTCAAACACATTTTCAGGAAAAATACGACCACATGTAGGTTTTCATCGCAATCAATCCCAATTTCATCCTTCGGCACACTCTGGTCATTTGTTTTCTTACAGACGACAGATTCCTTCAATACTAGCGGATCCGTTAGTAAAAAAAATCGCTGAAGATTTGAATAAGACACCAGCACAAATTCTTTTGAGACATTTAACTCAACGCAACGTGATTGTAATTCCGAAATCCGTGAACCCCGAGCGAATAAAAGAAAACATTAATATTTTTGATTTTGAACTAACGGAAGAACAGCTCAGGACGTTGGACAACATGGATAGAGGAGAAGAGGGTCGAATCTTTGATTTCCGATTTTTCAAAGGCATTGAATTCCATCCGCTTTACCCTTTTGCCAAAAATACAGCCCAAGGCTAAAATGCAGGCAAACTTTATGAGACATTTATATTGTTGCAAGTAAAGTATAAAAAAAAGAAGTAAATTACATCTATTCAAAAAATGTTACTTATTGAGATTAATAACTTATTTCACGACTTGGCTGCAAAGATCAACGTATGATAACGACTTAACTTAGACGATACAACATCCTGCGCTGCATTCTATGTTGAAGTTCACCCCTTCTGATCATCGTTTGAATAACTTTCAAGACGGCTCTTTCTGGATATTGCTGTTTTGCGAAGTCTTGCATAACACTTTGCTGTAAGACCTGTGTTCCAATAGCAAAACGTCGCTTTAACTGCTTCTCAATCCTGGTAAGCATATCATGTTCCTCTTCAGAAGTAAACCCTTCAGCGCCAGATAAACTTCCACTCATAGCTGCATCCAAGGTGGACACCTGAAACAACCTTAACGCCTCATCTACGTGTGTTGCAGTAGCAAATGGCAGGAATTGCATCTTCGCCAAACTCTCAGACATCCGTATAACAGCCTCAAGCTGTCTTACTGTGATTGGAATAGAATGTTTCTTCTGCTCATGTTGTAAAGTACCAGATCGCATCATCACATACCGTCTTTTAAGTTTGTCACCAGCCTCGGCGCTGAGTCTGGGTCCACAACGCGTGCGACAGTAATTAATGTACTTTTTGATGAGATCGATTGACAGTTCGCCTTCTTTGGGTTCATTAGTGCCCTGATGGGAGTTCATGTGCACGCCCATGATGTGGCGCGCGAGAGTTTTATCTCTTTGTTCATTGTGTTCGTCTTTGACGATGAAGATCATGTCGAAACGTGAGAGAATTGTTGGTAAAAAGTCGATGTTTTCCTCGCCTTTTGTTTCATCCCAACGACCAAATATACTGTTGGCTGCCGCGAGGACAGAGCAACGTGAGTTTAGAGTTGTTGTGATGCCCGCTTTGGCAATTGAGATTGTTTGTTGTTCCATAGCTTCGTGGATAGCGACACGATCGTCTTCTCTCATTTTGTCGAATTCATCAATACAGACTACGCCACCATCGGCAAGGACCATGGCGCCTCCTTCCATGACGAAGTTACGCTGTCGAGGGAAGAAAAGATTATCAGTGTAAAACAACACAAGATTTGGAAATTTATTACCGATGATGGATCTCTCATCACTGATGCTGTTAAGCCAGCAGCAGAACTGCCCTTGCCCGAAGTATAGACTGAAATCGGAGCTACTCTTTCCACGAACTTCAACAACTGAGACTTTGCAGTACCAGGATCACCAAGCAACAACACATTAATATCACCGCGGCGAGTCAAACCATCAGGTAGTTTCTTTCTTGATCCTCCAATGAGCAGACAAGCAATTGACTTTTTGATGTCCAAAGCACCGTAGATCGATGGTGCGATACTCTGGGCCAATCTCTCGTATATATTTGGGGATGCAGCCATTCGACGAAAGAGATCCTCTTCTTCAGCGGTGACTACAGAGGCACCACCTCCTCCTAGTCCTTCTTTGTCGATTTGGATACCGACAACTCTCATGTATGGAGCACGAACACCCGTAATTGCTTTCTCACGATGATCCATCTAGAACAAGAAAGCAAAATCGACGATGACAAAAAAAATTACTAATAAAACCGAAGTTGGTAGATCACTTACTCTCGATGGTTTTCCAACTTTCTTAATCGAATAAATACCAAGTATGAAGACTCTATTCCCGGGAACTACTTTTTCACATAAATACCGGTCGCAGTAAAGGGTAAGATGGCGAGGAATTTCACCCTGAGGGATTCCATCAGGAAGTTCTTGTAATTTAAGAACTTGGAAATCAACACATTGACATTTATCTGGGATGATGAAGTATGGATCAATTGGACATTTTGGCCTTCCAGCTTGTTCCCTTGAAATTGTTTGAATCACATCAATATTTTTATATTAAGAATTGATTTGATAAGTGTACTTACGTGTTACATTTCCGCGGCATCACATATCCTTCCAAACCAGCTTTAATGGGCAAGTTGGAGATGACATTACTGCAAGAACGACATTGAATTGCAATTTTCGTTGCTTTAGCGCGGATTCCAGATGCACTGATGATAATTCCAGGGATTTTTACAAGTTTAGAGACAACATCAGACTACAATAATAAGAAATTGCAGAAAATATTACAACTGTAATAATTGCATAAGGGTATCTTACAGTCATAGCTCTCAAATTTGCAGGACTTCCATTTGAATTTAGCATAATTTGAATATCTTGTATCTTCTCCTCTCCTGCAGGCCTTGGTGCAGTCAATTCATCTGCAATCTCTTTTGCTGCTTCCTCAAAAATCACCAGGTGCTCTGTAGGTAGCTTGTTGATCTTTTCAGCTAAAGTCTCATCAAAGCTGGCAAGATCTTCAATGTTAACTTCCAGATAATATTGATGCAGAGTGTAGTTTCGCTTGAGAGCATCTCTGTTTGAAACAAAAATTTCAAGTAACTAATGTGCTCATAGATTATATCTATGTATGAATAATTGCCTTGGATTACCTATATTTATAATGAAAGTTGTCTCCGTGAAATTGACGAATGAATTCTTTAAATTTCCTTTTCACAGCTTGTAAGTTAATTTGGTTATCGTTAACGTTTGTATCTCCGGTGAAATTATCACTGTAGAATACTCCTCCATCGTCAAAACCTTCCATGGTTCAAATAATCGGTTTACAGCAATAAGTAACGCTATGTACTGAAAACTAGACTGAGAAAATGCGGAAAACTCTGATAAAGGAACAACGCGCGAACTTGCGAGTACTTTTGAATGAGGTTGGCTCGCTAATGTGTTTGGCGCGTATTCTTAGGGAAATTACTTACTTAAACTTTAGGGAAGTTCTGGCAAGTAATTTAAAAATAACATTTTTGAAATAACTACATTTATATAATAATGCATTAAAAATATTAAGTTTTAGTGTAGCAAATACATACATTATAAATTTTATTAACAATCTTTAATTATACTAGTAGAAATATACAATTAAATAATTTATTTTCAAACTTGCAACTGCGCTGCAACGTAGCTTTTTTATGGTGGCGTGCGTGTGAGGTCGCCCCGTGATATATGTTCTTGCAGTTGTGAAACAACGCGTTTGCGCTTTTCCGCAGAAGCCGTTTATTAGAGAAAACAAATATTAGATCACTTGCAATAAGGTCCGATAATATTTCTGTACTTTAGCGTTGAGCATCTGCACGAACTATAGTTGAGATTGTGTTCCCTTTCGAGCATGGATGACTTGGATGTATCTGCACCCGGTACGTCAAAATCTATATTATGTTGTATCCAATTGTTGCACTAGGTTGTATTGTTAATCTCGTTGTTCATCGCTAACTACATTCGTAAAAACATTTCCTTATCATAGCTTTAAACAAGTTTTACAATCTTCTAACATTCCAATTCCCCTGTAGTTCGTAGAACACGTTCGGGCCGTGCTATTCCAGAGACTCCTCCAAGAGCCACGAGGAAAGGCCGCAAAAAAGCGCAGGTAGACTCATCAGATACAGAAATGGAGATTCCGCAGATAGAGCATCATCCGCAAATTAGGCAGGAAATTAAAATCGAATTCTCGGAGGAAGATTTCAATTTGAGTTCTGACATAAAACTAGACGTCAAACGTGAGGCACCAGTAGAAAATGAAGCGGTTGATATAAAACAGGAGTCTATGGATATGATTGCTTCTGACATGCCTGATGATTCAAATAGTATGCCACATGACTTCAACTCATTCAAGGGTGCTGAGAGCTCATCAGATGCCATTAACAATGAGTCAAATAGTTGTTTTGAAGATGGATTTGTTTTGAGTGAGAATGGTAACCATGACATGGAAGATAATAACATGGAGACCATTGAAGAGGTTGCTATGGATGAGGATATTGCATCTCAAGCAAATGATGATGATCAAAATGAGGGGCTTAATGGTGCGGAACAAACTACTAATGTTGATCCAGATGCTGAAAATATCTCAGAAGACGAGTTACCTACAGTACAGGCTGTGAAAGTGCCTGAGGCAGAAGAGGTATCTGATGAAGAGTTGCCTGGTCCAAAAAGGGCTGAGTTACCAGCGGATACAGAGGTAAATCTAACATGAAATAGTTGTATACTTGTTAATTAATCTATTACATTATTTAGAATGTTTCTGAAGAAGAACTGGAAACAGTAAAAAACAACAAACGGAAGCTTGAGGGTGATGATAACGGATCACCTGCTTCAGATGCAGAATCAGCTAGTAAGAAGCCATTAATTGAGAAAACTGCTGACGAAAAGGACAAGGATGAAGTGCCAAAGAAGCTGCCTGAGTTAGATAAATATTGGAAAGCAGTCAATGATGATCCAACTGATTTTACTGGGTGGACTTATTTGTTACAGTACGTCGATCATGAGGTAATTAGTCTTCGTACGTTCCACAGATGTGTTTTATGATCTTGCGCTGAAGCAATCCAGCATTTCGATAATGAAGAAAACTCACAGTGATTATCGGGTTTCTTATTTATCAGTTATGTCACCTCTATTTAGGTTTGAATGAACTATTTTGTTTTCCCTTCAGAATGATATGGATGCTGCGAGGGAAGCGTACGACGCATTCCTTTCACATTATCCCTATTGCTACGGATATTGGCGCAAGTATGCAGACTATGAAAAACGCAAAGGCAACAAGAAAAAATGTGAAGAGGTAAGTGCCCGCCATGGGTTTGCGCATGGGCCGCGCTGATACATGATATACATATTATAATTGACTGAGTAATTGTTTTGCAATCCCCACAGCTCTTCGACGGCTGCACTACTAACTGCTGTTCTGATATATACATATTACTTATAAAGTTCATTGTATGTTACTTAAGGCTGTACATTGTTAGGTTGTGTTATACCTTTGAGATACCTCACATAATGTTTTGTTATACATAATGTACGTTTACGTATTACGATTTGCGCACAATTAGCCAGAAATTCTCTCGTTGAGCCCGCGGTGCTCTTGATGCTGGAGAAATATTGGGGTTGTCGCACCGGTGGAAATCACTCTCACTTGACTCCAGTTACAAAAGTGCAAACGAAATGTAAGGACCAAAAAATAATGTCGAATATTGTGTCGGTGCCAGAGCCTAAGCTTAGGTCAGATCAACTTCATTTATTTATAAAACACAGTATATGATCAAATACGAGAGCTAATTCCAACTTTCTTGCAGGGTGGCTGCGTCGTGTGTTTTGTGGTGGTTGGTCCACGAAACACGCGTGCGGCAGGTAGTGTATGATATACTATATTTGCTTTTGATTGTGTGTGAAGGTTTTCGAGCGTGGATTAAAGGCGATTCCGTTGTCGGTCGATCTGTGGATTCACTATCTCACCTATGTGCGGACATTGAAGCCTGATGACGAAGAATTTGTGCGCTCGCAGTTTGAGAGGTCGCTGGAAGCCTGCGGCTTGGAGTTTCGGTCGGATCGCTTGTGGGACAACTACATCAAGTGGGAGGTGGAAGAGAAGCGATTTTTGAATGCGACATTAATTTATGAGAGGGTTTTAGCAACACCTACTCAAGGATATTCACAACATTTTGACAAGTATGCGAGTAATCCTCAGCTTGTATATTCACATATTAATGTTGAGATTCTTTTTCATAGCTTTCAAGAACATGTTTTATCAAATCCCCCGAATAAGGTGTTGGAAGTTGATGAGTTTTTGGCACTGAGGAAAGAAATCAAAGCTGCGTTGAAGCCTGATGCGGCGGAGGTTGCAGACAATCCAGAAATACCTCCCGGAGAAGACAACGAAGATGTCGTAAGTGTTCATACTGTCACAATCATAACAAAATTGAACGATCTAATTAAAAATAATATTATTTTGAGGATACTGATGAGGAAACAAAAGCAATAAGAGAGAGGATCATTTCAATTCGTCGAAAAGTTCACAAAAGCACAGCAACTGCAGTTACAGCTCGATGGAACTTTGAGGAAGGGGTAAGATTTCAAAATATTTTAGGCGATAAACTAGTTTACTTCAAAATGATGATTCTGATAATGATCGTCTTACGACGTTGCTCTATGGCGGTTCTGGAATTTCGATTAAGAAGATATTTCGCAGTGGCCATCTGATTTTTGTCCACTAATTTATTTATGTCACTACTTCATATTATATCTCGCATTAAGTTTCTTCTCTTTCTTTAAGATTAAACGACCCTACTTCCACGTAAAACCTCTTGAACGTTGCCAACTCAAAAACTGGCAAGATTACCTCGACTATGAAATCGAACAAAGCGACAAATCTCGCATCATCGTTCTGTTTGAACGTTGCCTTATTGCTTGTGCTTTGTACGAAGAATTCTGGCTCAAGTTTGTGCATTACTTGCAAAGTCTAAACGACGATTCACTCCAACCGAAGATTAAAGATGTATTTGAACGCGCTTGTACCATTCACCATCTTAAGAAACCAAACGTACATCTTCAATGGGCCTTGTTTGAAGAATCAATACACAACTACAACAAAGCTGCAGAGGTTCTGCAAAACGTGGAGAAATCAGTACCCAATTTATTACAGGTTGCTTACAGGCGGATTAATTTAGAACGTAGGCGAGGTGATTTAGAGAAATGCTGTCAGCTGTATGAGCATTATATTAATAATTCTAAGAATAAGGTCATTACTTCCAATATGGCTATTAAGTACGCTAGGTTTACGACGATGTTATTAAAGGACGGCTCGAAAGCAATCGAAATTATCAACAATGCAATTGCAAAAGATGCAAACAACCCCAGGTTATATCTACAGTTAATTGATTTGACACTACATCGCACGGATTTTAAAGAAAAGGACGTTTTGAAAGCGATTGATTCATTCTTGGAGAAGGAGGGCACGGATATTGAGCAGAAGGTGATGTTTGCACAGAGGAAGCTTGAGTTCTTGGAAGATTTCGGTGCGGACATTGCATCAGTGCAACAAGCGTACGAAGAGTTCCAGAAGCATGTCAAAACGAATAAAGAACAGCCTAAAAAGAAAGAAAGCAAAGCGTATGTATATTAAATATTAATGTTACGTGTTATTTTGATTGCACCATTTTCCAGTGATGCGAAAAAAGAGAAAACGACACCAACAACCTCCGCTAACTCAGTTAACAATTACGGAAGCTACGGTTCATCAACCGGTTCTTATCAATACGGTAACTCGCAACAGGGTGCCTACAATCAGTACCAATATGGCCAGGGTGATCAATATCAGTACCAAAACTGGCAGTATCAAGGTAACTATGGGAGCTACAATCAATGGGGCGGATATGGTGGTAACTATAGCTATCAGTAAGAAACTACCACCAAATAATTGTAAACAATTACGATTAGGCTTTGATTATGAGCCTTAATTTTAATGAATTTCTATAGGATATTAACCCAAAATCCAAGCCCTTGGGATAAAAGTTATTTTTACTTAAAGCTTCAATTGGATAATTATGGTAGTACACATTATTTATTTGAATTAAGGCTTCAGAAATTGATTACCTGAAACGTTTTAGTTTTAAAAGTGTGAATATTTGGTTGCAAATACTTGCAAAGTTTTATTAAAGTACAAAATTGAATATTAAATAACTAGATTAAGTAACTGTCTTCATAACACTCTCTAAGGGTAAACAAATTGTCCAAACAAGCTTCGAATTCGTCTTTACCAAAGTCGTTACCCACGAATTGGTGAAACCGCGCAATTCGGATTTTTTTCGCTTCTGCGTGAAGACTTTCCAACATTTCCCCCATTTCGGCTCCATTGTGAAGTCCTGCCAAGACAGGTACACTCTCTACGGCTAATCACATACTTGTTAAAGCTAGTGATAAACAATAATAGCTACTGTACATTTACCGATATTTTCTAATCTGGGATCCACCATGACATTTCCATGGACACCAATCTTTGGAGTGAAAATTTGGGGGAAAGGTGTTTTAACGCAAAACCCTTTTCCTACACTTGTAATATTTGTAATACTTGCGTCACAAGTGTAATTATAATACATTGTTAGCATCTCTTGAATGTTATTGCATTTATATGCTGGTAAATCCTTTTGTTTTCCGGCTTGCGCTAAAGGCCTCTTCAGACGAGATTCAGGAATACCGCGAAGTGTAATTAACTGCATCATTCGAGTAGTACCTTTAAATAAAGATCAAGGCATTATTGCAAAATTAGCTTTGATTTTACTGCATAACTTACCAATCGTGGATCTTGGCGTTAGACTATGTGCGAGTGGTCCATCCCAGTTATCAAGGCATTCAATTAAATCCTGTCCTTGATTAAATGAAAATGGTAGGCATAGACTGCCAGCAACTGCTTTCCTGCCATGCACAGTTAAATCAGCAGATAAATCATTTAATCCATAACTTGTGCTTCTTAATCTGTACTTTAGTGAAAACGTGTCTAACGCAGATGCTAAGATTGCACTAGTATGATATGAAGATTCTATGTCAAAGTTGAGATGATTAAATTTGATTTTGGAACCTGGCTGTCTGAAACCATCCTCTCCAACACACAGTGGAGTAAAGAGACTTGAAAATTCACTTAAATCTTGGAATGTAAATGCAAGATTGAGAACCCTAAGGGTGTCTTTTAACATAGATTTTGTTTCTTCTTCATGAGTTGAGTATTTGTAGTCAGAATAAAAACCAGGAATCAATGGTAATGCAAAAATTGATTTGGTGTCATATTCATCTCGCAAATATTGAATGCAATTGGTAGACAGCCCAGAAAATGCATTTGTTGAGTCTAGTAAAACTTGAAATCCCTATGGAAATTATGTATTAATGAGTGATGGCAATTTGCTTGAATTAGTGTTACCTGAAAATGATCACATTCTTCAATATACATCTGAATTTTATCAGTAAATTCATCTTCAAAATCCCTTCTCTGCCAGACTTCCCTTCCAAGTGGGTATGAACAGAAATCATTCTCACTGTCATTGTATTGGTATTCATTAACAATGTTTACTGTTCTTGGATGATACCTAGTATATAAAATATCACTCCAAACATCAACTTCCAAGTTTTTGGTTGCAGATAACTCAGCATTATCTGTGGCAGGTGTTTCCAAGCTTTTTTGAAATTCATTCTTTTCAAACACTGGCTCTGCTTGTATCTCTGCTGATTTAAACCAAAGAGCATCAAGCTCCTCAACTCCAGGATCTTCATCATACAAAGTTCCATGCTTTGGAAGAGATTTTAAACTACCCTTTAAGTCAGCTAAAAGTAGTCTTGGTGTGAATGTTACTTCACCCTGAAAGGTCCATGTAGTTTTTTTTATTATAGTATAGTATAAATTAAAGATACAATTCATAGTTGATGCTTACATTTAATGTTAATCCTTCTCGATACAACACATCATGATTGATTTCAGATGGTTTATCAGAATTGTATTCAAAACTGAGTTCTTGTGCATTCCACCAGTGTGCACCCACATAATTAGCATAGTGACCAAACTGAAGTGTAATTATTTCACGGCAACTCATTGATAAAAAGTTATTTATTTTACAAACTTATCAGGAGCAAACAACACCAAGAGCATGTTTTCAGTGATAACCTCGTAAAATTTTACTTCAAACAAATGTTTTTAACTTTAGCCATAGTCCGCCAGGCTGTGCTGTTGTACGGCGTTCGTCTTTGGTTTTCCATTAGTTATAAACAGTTTTAACGGTTTTTGTGAATTTTGTGGTTGCTATTGTTGGTGTTTAAGACTTCCCTCCGAAAAGTAAGTGGCATTTGTTTATATCAAGCTTAATTAAGATATACAGGGATATTATTAATGTTTTTATTTATATTTACACATTAATAACAAATCGCATTCCCTGGATGCAGTTAGAAACAATGAAGGCATGATTGTTTCTAACCTTCATCCCGTATCGATATTCTACCACTCGCTTAATTTACAAATTAAGTATATTATTATAAACGTAGACATTGACTTAGGTAAACGCTATAAAGTAAACTAATACGTTCTACATGTATCACACGATTCAATAACAATATAGTTTCAACTGACGCTGCAAATTGCAGCACTGCAAATCGCTCTTCGCTTATTACGCTTCAACAACCAGGACATAATTTCAATGCGAACATGAAGTTGTAAGTATAATTTTTCTAAGTACAGTCACTTGGCGACTTTCAACAAATTTAGAGTTATATTTCTACACAAATTAACTCAACTTTATTCATAACAAATATCTGCTAAGTGAAGTTCTAACTTCATCAAGCTTCATTGTTTTACATTAGTTGATAAATGCGTGGCAATCACTTCTACAACTATTTTGTTTACATTTCTATTTTACTTGAGTCTGCAAGAGGTATGCCAGTTTGGACCCATTCGTTTTTGCACTCTCGCAATTATTACTAGCGTTACACTTTTGTCAACCTTCGACTCTCATCGAGTCTGCTGACAAACGAAACGAAATACTTTTGTACAATTGCCAAGTACGTACGTAACATATACAGCAAGGAATTTGCTACGCATTAATTTCGTACATAATAGTACTAGTAATAAATTATTATATTTGTAGATTGCACTAGTTGCCATGGCGCTTAATAAACTAGGTTATATCGGCTTATGATACTTTAAACAGGCTTGGGTTATTTGTTTTACGTTGCATTACTTGGGCGCAAATCCATGTGCTTGCATGACTTTTAAGATATCCTATATTATATAGAGAGTAATAATACAATTTTCTCAGATCTCGAAGAAAATCTCTGCAAGGAAGGACAACCAACCGGATATTTAATTAAGTCTGGAATGAAACATCTTGTCTGCTGGTCCAAGGCAATCGGCCGAAAACGTATTCGATTCTTATTTTTCTCTTGGATTCGTGTATTCAAATCATCTATATTATCCGGACTTTTTCTTGCGGAATGTTTTTTCTTAGCTTAATCATATCCAATGGTTGTGACTTTCCTGCAATTGGTTTATACATCAATTGTAAGATTAATACTAATACTTGGTTTTGCATTGTGCTTGTATAAAAACATTACGACCAGCGTAATTCCACTCATATGTCAAACACGCAAATTGTACAAGTGTGAACAAAAACGATTTTTAAGCATCTTTGCAAGACGCGTTTACAATTTTTATGCGCACAGCATGAAATATTCAATGGCGGCTGTGAGATTCTTACACGTACAGCCAGTGCTTCGCTTTGAAGCGACTGACGAGTTTTTCCTGACGGATTAGCTCGTGTTCATCCTTCGGTGAGATGTTTAATGCTATTCTCTGAAGATATAAAAGAAAAAAGAGTCCTTTTACTGCGATACAGTGAGGTGCAACAAGATATTACCTGCGAACAATCGCCCTTCGTTCTGCACAACTGGAGAATCGCGACGATCGGAATCATCAGTATTGAAGACATGGCCAGTGCCCACCCGAGAAAAACAGCCCAATTGGGATAGAGATAATCGTTATATTGCAGTGGTTGGGGATTCAGAAGACCAAAAAGTACAACACCCTATAAATATTTAAAAAATGTATTAGTTTTGGAAATTGCATACAAAGAATTGTAGGTCGAAAGAGGTGCATATTTAGTTGACTCACGATGATAAACAGCGGACTAATAAACTTCCAGCATATTCTCCAATATATGCCCGGTTTGATACCAATCATCGCTTCGACATCTTGTGTAAACTTATCCAGTCCTACGTTAGAAAAACAAACAATTTACGAATGCAAATGATGTAACTCATGTTTGGATACTATTGATATTCATCACTGGGTGATTACATACCGTAGAACCAGGAGACTGCGATTGCTTCGAAGAGAGCTGAGCAGAGGAGCGAAATTCCAGCAGCGTATGTGTCCAGAAGATGGAACATGTAAATTCCTCCCTTGAAGGTTAAACATTCGTAAATTGCGCAACAAAAAGTGAAAATACCCGAACACTTACAGGTGTTACATTGATGGTAGCCACAGAAAACGAAAGGAAGATGATAATCAACGTGAATGCCTCCCGTGATAGTTTGATTTTCTTGAAGATACCAGCAAATTCATCCATTAAACCAGTGATGACACATTCTAGGCCTCCCATCTGAATAAAAATTAGATTTGGATTATTTGCAGATCCGGGAGGTAATCGACGAACTTACAGCGGAATCAAGTCCAAGCATAATCAGCATAAAAAAGAATAACATTGACCAGAAATGACTTCCTGGGAGAGTTGCCACAGCTTCGGGGTATACTTGGAACACCAAACCGGGACCTGCAATCATTAATTTGCCACCAATCTATTGCAAACCTTGTTAGATTAAAAAGGACCTTCAGTTGCAACTGTGCTAATGTGCACGCCTTGTTTGTGCGACATATAACCCAAATATGTGAAGATGACAAATCCGGAGAAGAAGGATGTGAAGCAGTTTACTGCAGTGGTCACTATACAGTTCCTATAAGTCAATTAGATTAGCAGCGCAAGTAGGAAATAGGAAAATTAAGTACCTGTAGCAGTTATTATGGAATGTATTATAACTCGCGTAGGACAAATGCACCCCAAAACCAGCACCAACTGAATAAAATATTTGCACTGCTGCATCAACCCACACTTGGGTTTCTTTTAATTTAGACAACTCTGGTTGGAGGTAATAAGAAATGCCTTTAAATGCACCCGGAAGCATAAGTCCTCGGATTAGCAAGATCGTCAAGACGACGTATGGCATAGTTGCAGTGATCCAAACGACTTTTCCTGTTCAAGTGACATCGAAGAGAGAAAATAAATTAAGAGGACACAAAATTAGATTATATAGGAATCACGTCAGTTGTTTATTTTCATACCGGACGACTTGACACCTTTGAAGAGTGAAATGTACAACATGCTGTAGACAATCATCAAACAGATTACTAGCTGCCATTTCGGAAAGCCGATGTCGTGTAGGCCTTCGCTGCCTTGCATCTCTAACACTTTCCGACTAAACAGAAATAAGCCAGTTGTAGTTTTATTTTTGATGGATGCTTTTTACTGTGATATTTGGACGTACTGAAAAAACTCCGACGCGGGCGTATGTCGATTACTGAATTCCTCAGTGACACTCGAATTGCTCGGCATGCGGCGCGTGGTGGAATTATCCCAGCATAAATCCGTGTTCCACGTGTTGTTGCAATTCAGCCAGGGCAGATCTTCACTTATGCTGGCGCCGAGGAAATACAAGGACCACGCTGTAAATCAATCATGGGGAGATGTTTTATTTTGATCATTTTGTAATGTGTCTATTTCCGCGACACCGACGCAATTTCCGTTTACTACGAGATGTGACGCTGAGAAGCTCTTCAATATGGATATTGTTATTTTAAAAACGTAGGTCTTTATATTTTATCGATGTATAAATTTTACTCATAAAAATTGGAGTACAATTTGTCGCGTTAAATTCGATTTCTTCTAGAGAGGACAGTATTACATGTTTAGGATATTGTTAATATTGCTTCATACTAAGATGCTGTGGAGCATTCACTTACCTATTATCACGTTGTAATAAAACGAAACGTAGAAGGCGACTAGGACGGCACAGAAGCCCACACCTGTAACACATAAGTAGCATTTCCGTGTAGATACAGCACTTAGAAACTTCAAGAGGATTTACTTAATGTGCAATATTCTAGTGCGCTTTAAAAAAATATACGAGATCTCTCGAGATTTACGCCACGCCAGGCTCGTTCGAGCGTTTTATTACTGGATTTGCAACAATTGGATGAGCTTATCCTAAGACGAAATCAATTCTTGGCTCTTTCAAACTCCCAGCGTCCAGCCTTACCTTTGAACAGGGGACATATTCGCCACACGCTGATGGGTCCTTCGCGATTGAACTGTCCAAGAATGAGTTCCATGTAGAAGAGCGGCACCGCGCCGAATACCAACATCAGTGTGTAGGGTATGAGGAAAGCGCCTGTGATGGAAAACACATTCAAACACAGCCATGGGGGATTGCCTGAGGGTGTTTTTTACCGCCGCCGTTGCGGTAGCACAAGTATGGAAATCGCCACACGTTGGCCAGATCGACAGCGAAACCGATTATCGACAACAAGAAATCAGCGTTGGAACTCCACGTCTCGCGGCCGTCGTCCACGCCTCCAGTGGGGTCTTTTGGAGAGTCAGGATCTGCTTCCACTTGGCTGGAACTGGTCGACAGCGCGAATGACTCGAACTTTTCATCTTCCTCTAATTGGACGTGTAGATCTTCTAGGATACGTGGCAATATGCAAATGAAAGGATGTTATTACCGGGCACTCTAATAACATGGAGCTTAGCTATTGAGTGGATGCCAAAGGACGGAAGGACTTACTTTTCCTTATAGTTGCGCAGTTTGTGAACGGATTGAGTGGCTTTGAATTTTTACCTGGAAACATCACATAGTATTACTGATATAAAATTTCCTTCACATTTTCATCACCATTTACTTTCCGCGTATTTGATGGGAAGTACAGATGACTAGATAGAAATTAAATGTTTTAATTACTCAATTACCGCCTGCTAGTTAGCCCAGCTCAACTGGCCGGAAGCGCTGTAAATAATTACCAAAGCTTCATCGAATTACTCTTGCAGCGGTGGCATTTGCGACGTCTCCGCCTCCTTCGCTAAGCCTTTCGCTCTGAATTAATAATAAAAACCCCTCGAATTGGCGTCGATTTGCATTAATATGACATAAAACAGCGGCGTGCTCATTGTCACACGGACTGACCATGAAATTGAAATTTATGGTGAAAATGCGACGTGCGCCACATTGCAATTAAAATATAATCGCTGCTGCTTCTTTTAATATCATATGAAGATGCGCTTCTCAATCATTCAGTTGCATCGCGGCGCTCCTATGCACGCGCATGGGATTATTAAGGATGTGTAGTTATTTCAATTATTTCTGCGTCTCACGAGAGTGATGGATGGCAGCAATGCCTGCTTAGCGAGCAATGGTTTGTCTCTGCTGTCTGGCTTGTTTACGGTGTCCATTTGGCTTTTATTGAGTTGTGTGTAAATTATGCGATTAGCGGCGTCGATATTCAGCCGCAGTGCGAATTAATTACGCATCGGATGCGTCGAATGTGGCGATGGTGTTAAATATTACGTGCGCTTCCATTTGAATAAATATGCGATAAAATGAAATTTATGGTTTATTTTCTGATGCATGGGACATGCCTTTAATGAAGTTGTAATTGCGTATCTGTTCATCAAGTATGATAATTAGGATTATCGTATAATGCGTGGCAATTTTATAAAAACGGTTAATTTCTAAGAAGAATTAATTCTCTCTGATCTATTGAAGGAGCGAGCGTGTATTAGGAACGCATGAATAGTTCCCCTACGATTGTAATAGATTGTTTGATAAGTGATAATGCGGGAACTCGTAATGAATATTGATGATTTTGGCGAGTATTTTCGGGAGAGCATGTGGCTGCCGGAACGTGTCGGTCGGTGGCGATGGCGGCTCCTTGTGCGGCGTCGGCCCGCATCGGAAGAAGAATCGCACCGCGCACCCCCTATTATACTATACGTGCATTCCACCGGCGTCTCACGGCTTCATCTCTCAATAAAGAGCGCGCCGCCGCTGTCGCATTACTGCATTCCAGGACACCAATATTACGAGAGATATGTCGCCGCTCCGCTCGCCGCCCGTCCCTTCACCGGCCCTGAGCGAATAAGATCATCAGGTACAAGGCCGCGGAAAAATTCCTTCATAACCACCAGCGACACCACTACCAGCAGTTGCATTGTGAGAAAGCGTCAACAGGATATGCGCAAAGTGGGATTACATCGGAAGCGAAGACAAAATGGGGGTGGTGCAGGTGATTTTCGCCCGTTTTATAGAGATCATCTCGCCATCTCTACAGCCGGAGGGCCGTCTATACCTATGCCTTACGTCGATTAATTTATCCATAACTTGAGGAATTTTAAGGTCGTGGTCAGAAAGCAGAAAACAAGAAATGCACTGATATAACTTGTCCTCGAGGGGACGTCAGTCCTTTAATACGAGTATTCTTGCTTCAACAGTCTAAGGGGAAGTGGTGAGGATGCAAAAGAAACAATATCGATAATGACTCTACGTGTTTGTTGTCTAATATCCGCTTATCAAAAATGCATGATGTTGTGTACACACTCGAGCTACACTGCATCAGTCTGGAGATTAACTAGAAGCAAGCGCACGCCATGTTTGTGAATATGGTGGTTGGCATTGTGATAGTGATGATAACACGCATGACGCGTGTCTGACGATTTGACGAGCGCGACATGGAAATGAAGATGGATGTTTATTTAATAACATTAAGCGCGTATTCATTTTATTCGGATGCGGATTTCATTATCACTGGTGCCATTACCAGAGGGGACTATTATAGTATTTTCAAGGAATGTCTTGTGTTGAATATTTAGGCATGACACTAAATGTAAGTACATAACTTATTTTCCGGCTTTTGGAATACTTTGTACAACAAGGAGTATGTTTTATAGAAGCGTTAAACTAGTGCCATTCGTTTTAAAACATTCAATTACTTGCATTTTAAAATATTCTTTTTAAATGGTTTCAGCATTCATAAATTTTCAAATTCATTGTGTTGCATTTTAGTTTAGTACAAATATCCGTTTAGTGTCCGTAGCAGATATAAATCATGCGAAAAAGGTTGGCTTATTTAATAGAGTGGGATAACGCTTTGGTAACTGGCGTAAAATGTAATTCATAATAGAGTCAACGACTAATTCAATAACTTTGTAAATTAACAAATTTTACATCCAATATCCAACAAAATACATAATTACGCATCATTTATTTCACTGTAAATAATGAAGTAGATTATTTTCGCTCTTATCCCATCAGTTTTGCATCTAACACATATTTTCACATATACTCGGTTTACGGTGTGCTTAAAGAATTCGGAAGACAATGGACACGATCCGTTGTCTCGCCGCAAATGAGAGGAATACCGGCGATATTTGCAGCCGTCGTTGCCGCCACCACTGTCGATACGGAAACTTGCCGTCTGACTTGCGGGGATGCGTGTGTGCATTAAGCCGAGCCGCTCATTGTACGTCGAGTTTTAATCGCAAACAATGCCAACTGACACAATTAGAATGTCTTTTAAATTACTCGAGCGTAGTGAAATTTTATAGCGCGTCAAAGTAATCCAGCTACTTAGGCGCCTCTCTTTTTTCAGCAAGTTGCAAAGAGTGTATTTTGAATTAAAACGGCAAAGGATCCGAATCAAAATAAATCAAAGCGTATCGCAAAGTTTTAATTAAAATAGTGGACCAGGAGTTAGTATCAGCGTCAGACCCTTGCGGGGCCTATTGGTTGCGAACCAGTATTTAGTTCTGTTGCATTCAACTATAAGTCAAAGCCACAAAAACCGTCGCAAAAGCAGTAAAACAATTATTTCGATGCGAGTTGGAATCTAATTCATATATTAAACAAACCTAATTGAGTAGTTTCGAACTGGCGGCAACACAGCTCAATGAGTATCCTATTCTGGGCGGGTATAAATTTAGTTGGTGAAATATTTCGAATGTTTCCACCTCACTTTTCTTTTTCTCTCAAGACTTCTTATTAATGCACTGGTCGACGTACTCGCGCGCGCGGTTATTTTAATGCAACAAAACGAAAAGAAGCGGCGCGAGTCGCGGAAAAGGTTTATTAAATACGTGCGTGCGCGCGGTGGTGGCGGCGATGTCGTTTGCATGCATCGCTTCGCCGCCGGCGTGCTCTGCGTCAGCGATTGCGTTGAATGCAGGGATTATTAACGTGGATATTATCGGAATTTAACGCGTTTTTTTCTTGCCAATCAGATGTGTGTTGTTACCTAGTGCAATGCGGTAGCGGTTTACTAGTTAGCTATTTAACGGTTTAATTAGATTATCACGAATTGGCTAATGCTATTACGATAAAACTTTAGTCAAAAATTTGTTGTTTACATTATGAAATACATTGCCAAGATGCGATATTTGAACAAATGCAGCATTATCTAAGAAACAAGTCCCATGCTTATACATTGAGTTAATATTTGTATTCAATTAATAACTTGTTTGATATACATGATTTTACATTTTTACACCGACAGGTGAAAAATTCACCCAGGTGTTGATTCGTTAGGCAGCTGGAAGCGAAATCTGAATCTGTGTAGGTTGATACGTAATTTGTATATAAAACCCGCGTAGTTTTTTCTTCACGTTCGTAAATGCAGGTATTAAGCTGTATGCAGATTGATGGTGCAGAAGGCATTACCTTAGCATCTCCAAATTAGCCCTAAATCAGTTGTACCATTACGCAAACAATGTCAGGCCCAATACATCCGTACATATTAATCGCTTCTTGCATCCAGTGGAAGCGCGCGCGCGGCTATTACACGTCTCGCGTATGTAATTAGATAATTTCAATGAATTAATAAGCGTCTGCGCGGTCTGTACTTAATAAATCTTCTTGTCTCAATCGCTTACGAGCATGATCTCTTGCCAATTAGCACATTATAACGATTTGTTTTTAATGTTGATTGTTAGCAGCGGACAGGCGCACAATTACATATGGTGATTTGGAATTAAGGATTTAATTCGTTGAAGTTGCGCTTAAGGTCGTAGGATATTAAAAAAGAACATGCTTGATGATGAAAGATGCAACTCGCAATTGGTTATCAGAATTATTATCGCATTCTTTTATAGATTTCCAGCGCTGCTGGTTGTATTTTGTGATAGTATTGTGTGTGCCAACGATTTTTGGAAAATGCAACAACGCACTCATTACAATACAAGTTATGAGTGCAATGTCTGCCGTTTGTGAGGATGTAATAAATTTCAGCGTTAATTAGTCCATTTGTATGGAGACGTTCATTTTGTTGCATTGAGTCTTGCCAACTGCAAAACGCATAAAAACACACCAAACGCACTGGAACGCATTCAAATATGCAATCGACTGGAATAAATTGCCTCGGCCTAAAATGCTAAGAATGCATCTAGGATAAAAAGATTTCTAATTGTTCAATAAATACATCCTTGTTGTTTTAAATGGTGTCCACAGTAACGAGTTAAACACAAATTTATAGGTTTACGCTGTTTACTTGTATTTTAGGTAGAGGAAAGCAATGAACAAATTGCCAACTTTAGAATCTACTATCTATGCGCTGGTTTGTCTGCGACACATCCAACATTTTGTATTCCACATTCCAGCCCGTTTACGACAACTGCGTATTTATTGTTTTTGCATTGTCTTCGTCGGCTGCTCGACGCACTTTCTAGTTCAAGTTGAAGCTTGCAATTAGTTGATATTGCCGTGCGAAATTGTATTACGAAAACCTTTCGCGTCCTTGTGCCGGCGATGATGTTTCCGCGCGTTCCTGTTGCCGCCGCCGCCGCCGCCGCGCTAAAGCTGACACAAGTATTGGAGCGGAAAGGCGACAGGTAACTTTAGTCTACAGGTGCAGGGCTCAAGAATAATTTAGAAGGATCTTTGCGTTTGCTGTGATTTTGGTCTTTTCTAAAATGGTATGTAACCAACACGTACCTACCAACTTAACGTTTCTCGTTAGAAAATAATTACTAAACAAATTTAGAGATATTGAAATTGGTTTTTAATTAATTTTAAGATTACATGGCCTTTCTTATTTACAAAATTATATCTTAAATTTTAAGGTGTGTGTGTAGATTATGGCGCAAATTTAAGTCTTTTATAAATTAATTTACAGTTTCGTAGCATGGAACGATCCCGAGTCATTCGAAATATTTACGCGATGAACCTATGAGTATTCTTCATTATGAAGTGAAACTTAACACGAGAAACGCGGCCTCAATTAATCCGGAGTTGAAAAACCGCCAAGCAACAAGATTCGAGCTTAATTTTGGGCAATTAAATTTTATTAATATGAATATTTAATCGTTTAACCGCTTCATAAAAGACAAATGAATGTGTTTCATAACGAGAAGTCAACAAAAGTTATAATATTGTTTTCTGAAACTTTAAAATTTCACTCGTAAAGGATAAGTTCAAATATAATCTTACCAGATCCTTGGGGTGTACTGTTACACGAACCATACCCATCGTCAAACGTTGACGTCGGAGTTGAATGGGGCTGATGTTGGTGCAGATTATTCTTCTTATCTTTGGTTCTATTGCCGCGCGGACTTTCTTCAAACTTTTTCTCTTCCATGCCAGCGGTGAGCGTTTCTGCGCTGCCATTCTCGTCCTGATGGTCTTGATGACCGCGATGTCGCAGAAGACTTTGCGTGACTTCTGCAAGCTCGTGTGTGCTTTTAGTGTGCGACATTGCTCGAGTTTCCCGCTCGAGTTTTCCTTCAATGCTCATCTTAGTTAATGCAAATTTCTCGATTAGACTTTGAGCTAAACCCGTTTAACTGCAGGTATTAACGTATCATTGCTTTCTTATCTTAAAAGTGCTAAAGCATATTGCTTGGAAATAAAGCACTTTCCACTTAGAACGTCTCTATAACTTTCAAGGAATAAATTTAAACAACCTCTTTCCAAGTAAGCTTCTAGTGAAAATGAGCGAATTTATTCCTATAATGCGGTTTAATGTGATTTTAGTTGTGGTCGATCTAAGTGGTTGATTTTTATTGATGACTAACTTTCGAGATAAGATGTTTTAGTTTTAGCGTGGCGGGCGGTTCGTGGCGCGTTCGGCTCGATATTTGTGTTTTGGCGGGCGTTTCAGTTGACAGCTGCGGCTAAACTAAGCGTCGCCGTCGCCGGCTTTTGTGCGCTTCCTGCTAGTTTCAGATAAAACGGCAGGATTGGCAGGCAGATGTGTACACACTTGGTGATGCCGTGTGCGGCGGGCGTGCTACGCGCCACGGCGTGCTCGACGAACACGCGCGCACGTCGCACCTTTCGTTTCGTCTCATTTCATCGCCGTAACGGTGGCGGCGGCGGTGACAAGAAATTGCACTTTTTCATTTGCGTCGCATCAACTTGTTGCAGGATTTGTTCTATTGGCCATAAATTATAAATAGAGCATTTATTTATTGTTTATAATTAGTGAGATCGCGGAAGACAGAAAGAGTTGGAAGCAGGATGAAAGACAGAATCCTACACTCTAAGGGGGTAGAAAGGGTGTGTTTTTGTATATATATATATATATATATCAGCGTGTTTGTATTAGAAGAAACTTATAGAAACGCCCAAGAATCGTTTGTAGATTCAAATTTATCAGAATAATTAATATTTATAAGTAGATTACTTAGTGGATAATTTTGCAGGACCATTATATTTGCATACCTTTCCTTATTTTTCCAGCCGTTTTCTTCCAAATTGCATTATTATAATTCCACCTGTACACTGAGGAAGTTTAACATCCTAGAAAATGTTAAACTACTTCGTTGTTATGTTCATGTTGTTAAGCACGATACCTAAAGCGAAAATGATAAACAGCAAATATCACACCAAACCAAAAAATTAACAATTAAGCATAGCGGAATTTCTCAACTTATCACAACTTATTTGTTATTATTGTCAACGCACTATTGTCAAAGCAGCAGACATTGCATTTTTTGCTCAGGAGTTTTTCGACTTCCTAAAGCAAACTTTTCGCGACATTACAACTACCAGCACTTTTAATAGTGTTATTTTACGTATTTGCGCAACATTTTTGCACGGCTTTTATTCGCAATTTACTTTTTACTGCACACTTTACTTTGCAGACTTTGAGCGTTGTTTACAATTAGCCGTTTCGTGCACGTTCCATCACATTCTCAAATCTTGTGCTGTTCGATTTTAAAATTAGACCTGTACGATTAATGATTCCGGCACTTACCGGAACACCTAAGCAAATAATTTGCGACTTCTGAACGCAAGAAAATTGATTTGTCGAGTGTGTATTAATAACTTTTGTCATGCATCATCATAATATTCCTTTGCGGATTATTAATTATGGTAATAATACACATTTGAAAAGGACAGATAAGATAGGGAAGATAATCTTGCAAATGGAATAAACACATTAGAAATTAATTCTTCGAGAACAGTGTAGAGTATTGTTTAGATATGTTCCAAAAATGCACAGATACAACTCAGGATTTTCATCAATGTTTGAGAAATTGATTTTTTTTTTATAATGGGTAAAAAGTACAGTAAAATATTGTTGGTAAGATTAACTGGAAATGGTGAATGAATCAAATAAAATTACCTACTTATAAGCGAATACTACGAGTTAGTTTAATATATTCTTGTACCACTATTTAACATATATTCCGTATTTATTATGTGAATACTTTATGATTCTGCAATAATTTTGATAGAAATAGAACAAAATTGGGAGATTGTCCACCAGATGTCTCCTAACTCGCTGATACATATCAAAACTAATAAATATAATATCTTAGAAATTGTTCTGATTAATTTAAAACTAATATACATTCTTTCACTAGAATACTTTTTATATGGTTTGTCATGAATTTGTACGAATCATTCTTCCTATATTCTCTCAAATATTCGGAGGAAGGTCAACAGAGTAGTGTTAGATTAGGTTGATTAAAAATGTAATCAAAGATATTAATGCCAATGGGCTATTGTTATTCGACTGATTAGATTGTGGTCCGCAATTGTTTCGAGCTGTTCCGAATATTTCAAGCTGTTATCATCGCAGTATATGGTAGTGCTGTTGGTGTGTATACCGCGCGCGCAGGAAAAACTCATTCAACCACCTAGGAATGCATTTCAAAGACTGAGAAAACCGGAGGAAAAGTTTGAGCAGTTGAATAGACTTTGCCTATCTTCCGTTAACGACACCACGCGCTGATATCGTGCGCAATACTGGGTGATTGCCACAAGCTACGTGCTGCGGTATTTGCAATCCAGTCAATGTACTTAATTCCATAAGTGCCTGTGCCGCATGCCGATACCCCCGTCAATGCATAGAATGGTATTGCACAGACGTAATGTGTAAGTTGGGCCGGCCGTGCCCGTAGGTTTAAGGGCTTTCCGCTTTGTGGGGTGCTTTCTGTTTGTTAACCGTTCTGGGTCGTAGTCGGACATAATGTGAGGTTATAAATATAACAGCTCGTCGTCGGGAATGGAATATCCCATGCAAGATTTCGAGACTGATAGAGAAACGGATCTTTTACTAGGTTCTAATTCAGCGAATAATGGTTCGGACATGGAGGACTTTCTTCCGAGCCATTATGTGCGAGGCAAGCGAAGGCGGCGGAGCTGGATCACCTCTCTTTGCAGGTGAGAATCATTTGCTTCACTTTCTTTGTGTACATATTCGGTAAAGACATCTGTCTCATATTACCACATCCTGTGTGCATGTGCTTAAATTATCCACGCACACAATGAGTCACGGTTAAATGCGACTTATCGCAATGTCAAGTGACAAATGACGCTCCGAGTAATTTTGGAATAGCGCGAACATTACGATCATGTTTTGGAACCAGTGGCGACGGCTAGCGTCGACGGGCTGGGAGTCAGCTGACTGGTTGACAGTGGTTCTTTTGTGTTGCAAGGATACAGCAGCCGCAGCGCGTAGCTCATTTATCGCTGATTGTGCCTAGTAAGGCATCAAAACTTGCAACGCAGATATTAGCAGTCTGCTGTTGATGTCGAACGTCCATAGTGGAGGGTGGTTTTGTCTACATGCGCGTCTATTTTGAGCCGTTCGCGTGAGCAAGAGTAAACCTGTTAGGCGTGTTTGCGGTGTAAACAAGTGCACGTAGCGATGGACATCGCCGAGACACAGTCACAGAGCAGCAACCTGACGCTGAATAAGCAGCCCACCACTAAGGAAGACATTCCCCTCATCACGAAGCGCCATAAAGAACCGTTTCTTCTGAGGTAATGCACGTTTGCGCTCAAGTATTCGCGTTTCTAGCATAGCGCTTGTCATCAATTAGACCATGACGCGAGCGAGGCGCGAGTCCGTCACCTCGCAGACTGTACGGTTGTAAAACGCACACGATGGCTGACGCAAAGGTGACGACGAAGCCATCCGTCAATACTAAGTCCAATATCTGTTCCAGCTGTTGGTGCTCCATGTGGAAAAGATGCTGTGGCCCACGGGAGCTGACCGACCGCACCGTCCTCATCGGGCGGCCCACGCTGGGAAAGTACCCCGCGAATGCTATTCGCAATCAGAAGTACAACATTATCACCTTCCTACCGCTGGTCCTCTATCAGCAGTTCAAGTTTTTCCTTAATCTCTACTTTCTCATCATGGCTCTCAGTCAATTTGTACCTGATATTCGCATTGGATATCTCTATACCTATTGGGGACCATTGGTAAGTTTAAACAGGCAATGCAACAAAAACATTTCATTGTTTTAGTAAGATAAGCCATAACAATGATTTCCATTTCAGTGCTTTGTTTTATTTGTCACGATCTGCAGGGAGGCAATTGATGACCTAAGGCGGCATCGACGTGATCAGGAAGTGAACAGTCAAAAGTGTACAAGATTAACGAACAATCCAGACAACCTGTATGAGATTGTAGCTGCTTCAAAACTCCGAGTTGGTGATTTAATTATTGTTGATAAAGATGAGCGGATTCCGGCGGACTTGGTGCTGCTTCGTACATCGGAAAAGTCAGGATCTGTTTTTGTGCGAACAGATCAACTTGATGGTGAGACTGATTGGAAACTGCGATTGGCTGTTCCATACACCCAGAAGCTACAGTCCGATAAGCAGTTGCTGGAAGTCAAAGCAAGTATTTATGTCGAAAAACCCCAAAAGGACATTCATTCATTTATTGGAACTTTTACAAGGGTAAGACAACTTCATTTGCTAATTGAAAGCATGAAGCTTTATGTACATTTTTTGTTACACTCCAGGACGATTCTGCGAGTTCAAGCGAAGGACTTGATTTGGAAAACACTCTGTGGACTAATTGCGTAATTGCATCAGGGCAAGCCCTTGGCGTAGTTATTTATACCGGTACGATATGCTTGCAGTTCGAAATGACTCCCGATTTAAACGTGTGGGTTTTGTGTTGTATTCTCGTTGTTAGGTCCAGAAACTCGCTCTGTAATGAATAACTCAGCACCTCGGTCGAAAGTAGGTCTCTTGGACATGGAGTTGAACACACTGACCAAACTGCTGTTTGCTGCTGTAGTTGGTTTGGCTTTGCTTATGATGGCGCTCAAAGGATTCAGCGGTCCATGGTATCGATACACGTTTCGTTTTATTTTGCTGTTTTCATATATCATCCCAATCAGGTAGGTTTGTTGTCGTTGATAGAATCTACATTATGCTGAACGTTATGATGGACTTTGCACGCCAAGTAATAAACAAAAAAAAAACACATTTACAGTTTGCGCGTAAACCTTGACATGGGGAAATCATTCTATTCGTGGTCGATCGGTAGAGACCCACTCCTGAAAGGCACTGCGGTTAGGTGTACCACCATACCCGAGGAACTTGGTCGAATTTCTTATCTCCTTAGCGATAAAACGGGCACATTAACACAAAATTCGATGGTGCTAAAAAGACTTCACTTGGGTACTGTAAGCTACACAGCGGAGACGTTTATTGATGTAGCCTCAGTGCTGAAAGTAGCTTATAGTAATCCTGAAACGACGTCAAATTCTACGAATGGTAAATTTCGTCGCCTTGAAAATACTCGAATTAAAGATGCAGTACAAGCGCTTGCTTTATGCCACAATGTTACGCCAGTCTATGAAACTAACGGCAATAGCGAGACCAGTTCGATAACGTCTGAAGTTGAAGCTGATCAGCACATTATCAATGAATCTTCTGTTAATTATCAAGCGTCCAGTCCTGATGAAGTTGCTTTGGTGCAATGGACCCAGGAAGTTGGGCTTACGCTACACAATCGTGATTTGAATTCTATGCGCTTGAAAGCCCCAAATGGTCGTTTGTTAAACTACACAATCCTTCAAGTATTTCCCTTCACAAGTGAAACGAAAAGAATGGGTATTATTGTGAAGGATTTACAAAGTGGAGAGATTTGTTTCTATTTGAAGGGCGCTGATGTTGTAATGTCTGGCATAGTACAGTATACTGACTGGTTGGATGAGGAAGTTGGAAATATGGCAAGAGAAGGTTTGAGAACTTTGGTTGTGGCGAAGAAGATACTCACAGAAGAACAGTATCTCGATTTCGAAACCAGGTATAACGCGGCAAGGATGGCGATCACTGACAGAGTTTCAAGGGTAGCGCAGGTGATTGAGTCTCTGGAAAGGGAAATGGAGTTATTGTGCGTTACTGGCGTTGAGGATAAACTGCAGGAGAATGTCAGGCCAACGCTCGAATTGTTAAGAAATGCAGGGATTAAGATTTGGATGTTGACTGGAGATAAGTTGGAAACGGCTTGTTGTATTGCAAAGAGTTCTCAGCTTGTATCAAGGACACAAAGTAGGGGCAAAGACGTGAACATTCGCGGAAGTTTTCGATTAACCATGTTATTTTAGGTTTGTATGTATTTAAAAAGGTTGTTACCAGGACAGATGCACATTTGGAGCTAAATTCATTCAGGCGTCGCAGTGACTGTGCTTTGGTAATCACGGGAGAGAGTTTAGAAGTTTGCTTGCAGTACTACCAACAGGAATTTATGGATCTGGCTTGTTCTGCACCTGCTGTAGTTTGTTGCAGGTGTTCTCCAACTCAAAAGGCAACTGTTGTAAGACATCTTTTTTTAAGTATTTTGAAATCGCTTAATTTGTGAATTTCCCAGGTGCAATTAATCCAAAAACACACTGACAAACGTACAGCTGCAATTGGCGACGGTGGAAACGATGTAAGCATGATTCAAATGGCTGATGCTGGCATTGGCATTGAAGGTCGTGAGGGAAAACAAGCCTCTTTGGCTGGTGACTTCAGCATTCCTCAGTTTTCTCACCTGGCTCGGCTACTTCTGCTGCATGGCCGACGATCGTATAAACGATCTGCTTCCCTTTCGCAATTTGTTGTACATCGTGGTTTAATTATATCCACGATGCAGGCAGTGTTTAGCTCTGTGTTTTATTTGTCTTCAGTTGCACTTTATCAGGGTTTGCTAATGGTAGGCTACGCCACAATTTATACGATGTTTCCCGTATTCAGTTTGGTGCTGGATCAAGATGTCAGCGCAGAGATTGCATTAACTTTCCCGGAATTATATAAAGAACTGTCGAAGGGTAGAAGTCTGTCTTATAAGACGTTCTTTATGTGGGTGTTAATATCAATCTACCAAGGTATGTCATGATACGAACGATATAATTTGCAGTGAATTATATACCATTTTTCTATTAGGCGGTGTGATAATGTACGGAGCGTTGCTACTTTTTGAAGACGAATTCATTCATATCGTCGCGATCAGTTTCAGCTCGCTGATCTTGACCGAACTTATTATGGTTGCCTTAAACATACGAACGTGGCACTATCTCATGGTGTTGGCCGAGTTGTTTTCGTTGGGCATTTATGCCATCTCACTTTTCCTTTTCCATGATTATTTCGGTAAGTTTCTTGGCCATTCCTCATAATAATACGACTGATCACTAAACGTCTTACTTACAGATGTTGAATTCATTCAAACGCAAGATTTCTTGTGGAAAGTGTTGGTGATAACGTTGATTTCGTGTTTGCCACTGTACATTTTGAAGATCTTGAGGAAGAAGTTTTCGCCGCCGAGCTACAGCAAGTTGTCTTAGTTTATTGTGTTAAATTATGTTTAAGGAGAAATTAATATATTTAATTTTTATATTTAACTCTAATGATCAGCTTCTTATGCTAGAACGATTAAAAAGGACTAATTGTAATCGAAATTGTGATATAATAAAAGCACAGTGTTAATTCATTGGAAGTTCACGCAATTCAACATGAACTTGTTGAAATGAATTTGGCAGCAGAAAAGAATGTAGCAAAGAAATAAAAATTGAGACATGGTAAATTTAAAAAAATAATACAGAAGGAAAGAGAAGAAATAGTGAGTAACTTATATAGTGAGTTCTTATGCCACTTTCTCGTTGCTTCATTTTTCTTGCTTTTCAATATGCTTTGGAAGAGGGAGTGCGCACGTGTGAATTATTGTGCTCTCACTCTACTACGAGTCGGAAGTTTTGCGCACGTTGTCAAGACGGAATTCAGCTATGTGGGTGACGAGCGACATTGAAGTCAACTTATAAAAATGTTTTTGTAGAAGGTAACATGCCGAAAACATTATTACAACATGAAATATTTAGTAGGCGTCAAAGTAAACTCATTTCAATACTATGAATATTTTAGACATTCGTAACCAAAATCAACGAAACACTTATATAATGTTTGTTATACTTATAAACAAGTTTGGACTGGCTGTGAAAATGCATATGAATAAACCAAAAAGAAGCTGTAGCAGTAAAATAGAAAACATTTTAATTTGAATTGAAAAAGTTATACTAAAATAAGGAAGATTAAATTATTTTTACTTTAGAAATAAAATACATCATCTACTTTCTGTGAAGTACTTCAAATTTATTTTTCCTAAAATATTATTTGCTTGGAACTTTTTTGTGTTGGGTCTATTACTTATTAATACATTAAGGCTAATTTATAATATTTTTAGTTGGGCTTTGAATACGTTCATACTAGCTGTATACAACATATTATGGAAAATGGTGTTGAAAGTCCAATTTGGAATTATGCGTTTATCTGAGGTCGACTTTATTTCTTTATATTTTCTTATATTAATAACTAATCGCATTGGATTACAATTGATATAATTGCAGTTTATAGTCACAACTAACTGTCTTTACGCACTGTCTTTACAGCGCCTTTAAATAAGTGAATCTTCAATATGGCACAGTAACTAACTATATTTTAAATCATTTGAGTAGATTCTGAAGTATTTCTTTTTCCAGGTATCGTTTTACCGTGAACGGGGGCACGTTTTCCGAAGAACAAAGAGATTTCTATTATCTTGGAGGTTTTTACAGAAAGGTTTTTGGAGATATGCTGTGGAAAAGTCCATGGATTAACAATCATGAAAGATAAAGGAATTGAGAAGACTGATAGATCAAAGGAAGAATATCAAATCTTCAAAATCCAAGACTAGTTTTGATGATTTTCGGTTTGGAACGCATGCAAGAAATAAGGACTTTGTCAATGTAATGACAACTATGGTTGATCCTAATGTGTCTACAATAAATATCATTATGATCATTAATAAACCACCAAACTCTACAGATGTTTTTGCTATTCATCCGACGCATCAGGTCATTAATTATTGTATTTTTTTTTTGATGCGGTAATCAAACTGTGTTAATTTTACGCAGGATTTATTTTATGTTTTGTTCTGACCTGCTGATTTCATCCGTGCTTCCTGGACAGCAATGGAGAAATGCACCAAGGAAAATGGTTGCTTGTTTGTTGTACCTGGATCCCATCGCAACCAATTGTTACCTCATATGTACGTTAGTGTAGAGTATCCAATCAATCTAACTCAATTCAATTTGCCCGTCTTTTCTTAAGCCAGCAAACGCGTTTCATTGCAGAATACAAAAAACAAGTCCTACCAAGGTGTACCCTACGTCGACGAACGCTTGAAACTCTACCTCGAAATGGAGCCAGGTGACACCGTCTTCTTCCATCCGTTACTTCTGCACGGTTCTGGGCTTAACATGACTCAAGTATGCCTTTTATTTCCTTTACAATGACTGTAGCTTGTGTTTGTTTTTAATCAGCAATTGTGAATTCACTTTAATGTCTCCCTTTCTCGAGTTTATTATCAACTCAACAAAGCCCACAACCGACAAAGCAATATTGCAAAGCTTTTTCTGTTCACGGCCGTCTTTGGTTTTACTTCTCTTGTTTTATTATATGTGTATTTTCTTTTGTTTTGTTGCCGGTTTGGCGGCGTTTGTGGTAAATCGCGTAGGGCTTTCGGAAGGCAATTTCGGCCCACTTTATTGACAGCAATTGCTTCTTTATTGATGCGCGCGGCACGGTGCAGGAGGAAATCGAACGTGAAGTCGAGGAGATTTACGCCAAGAAGGGCATCATTGCGAAATATTCGCTAATACATTTTCTATTTCTACACGCACTCCCTCCTTTATTATCAATGCGGATCAATTTATCTATCTGTTCTGGTGGCATGGCTGGTAGACACATTTGGAAGTAGCACTACTTCTAAGCTTAGCAGTAAAGTAATGGCAGGGCGGAAGGTGTCAATTATTTGGAAGACAATCAAAACAATATGATACAAGAGAAGAGAAAAGAGATATAGATCCCTGCAGGAGAATCAATCTCCGAGGTCTTATATCAGCTTGATAATTGTTTTATTATTGCATTGACAATGGTCCTATGACGGTCAAAGTAAACAGAAGATATTGTTCCGTTAATTAATTAAATTACATGTTTTTGTTGTAGAAAATTTTGCAATACAAAAGTAGACTGGTAACTGGTCGTCCAAGTAATTTCCAAACAGTTTCCAGCGTTTTATAAATAACCTGCGTTGAGCATATACAATGATCGTTTGAAAAGTCCGTACAAAAATTGTTTTTGTTTTTTTAACATAATTTTTTTTAGGTTCATACACTTTGTCCATCGCTGCTTTAGTTTGTTTATACGAACCATCTCTCTGACTTTGTGACGGCTTTTCCAACGACGCTCGTGTTCTTATTAACTTTATCACATAAACTAACCAAGTTGACAAAACTTTAATAAAAAGTCCCACAACTTAATTAGTTGATTACAATCTTATGCAACTTCCATCTAACCAAAAACACAAATGTCTTCGTCGTTGTTTTCCTCTGCTTTTGCTGTAAAATTAGCCAAACTTTTTCGACTTTTCAACTCCAAAGTTTACGTTAGATTAGTTTGATCACAGCTTGATCATTTGTGTAATTTTTTGGGTTGAAAATTCAATTAATTTTGATACCTTGTGTCAGCTATTGTGTTGATACGAAAGTACGAACGTGGGGGGCAAGATAGATGGATATTCTTTGCGCCAGAAAGGGATTATAAGTAGCGGAAACGTTAGCCTGCATCCATCTAGAAGGTAGAATGTTACCATGGTGGGAAAGGAGAAATGTTCAGCAGAAACAAAACGGATAATTAAATTTACTCTTTAGACTATGAAGGAGAGTTTTGATGGTCACGTATTAAAAGTTAATCATGTTTTGACATGTTGAGGCTTAATATATCAAAGAAAAACAGTAATTAACCCACTGGATTTTTGTTTATTTGCTTTAATTTAATGTTGGAATAATGTGATGACATGTTTTTATTCACCGCTTGCAAGAGGATTGAATACAAACAAAATCAATAATATCCAATTAAAATTGTATTACGCCTGAATAATTCAACTTGTGAGTGCAAACAGATGTCTATTTTCAGTGTTCATATTTCAATTTTAAGTGCAAACCTGGATATTCTTACTGATCTAGTTCATCATTCTCAACCATCGATTCCATTGAAATTATCTTCACATTAACTCCATGTGAAGATAATAAATAATGAATGAGCTGGAAGCAAACATCAGCACGTGTGTGAATCGATCAATTTGTCGCATCTTATTGATTAATGTAGCATAAAATAATCAGGCAGTAAGTTAATAAATTAGATACGTGTTAGTCGCATTCTCGGCCTCCTGCAGACCTCACAACTGAAGTGAAGTCGTTCTCATCGTTTTATATCTGTGTGTTCTGACGTTCTGACCATTGGTACGATTGGGTCCATTGTGGGTTATTTAAAGGTGCACCCACGTCAACTTTTGAGTCGTTTAAGTTCCGAGCGTTAATTCATGTGTGTCCGCTCATCCAACGCACAACGGATTCGTATTTATTCTCCACCTTTCCTGGCGTCTACCTGTGATGTTTGTATTTGTTGCGTCCGAAACTGCAGCGTTTAACTTAGTCCCAGTGTGCGTGGTACATGTGCGCACACCGTTTCTTCTCCTGCACTGTCTGCAGGACCTGCGACAGTCGTACGGCGCGTTCGGAGCGAAGCGGACTGGTCGAGCACCAGGCGGTGATAAGAATAGACGCGTGTGATCAAGGTGATCCAAAGTCGGTATAAGATTAAATGAACACTGGTATTTTTGTGGCTAGAGATACATTTTGTTGACTGACGGTGAACGTAATCTGATTTACACCGTGGATATTTATTAAGTAACCGAAGGAAATTGAATTGCTTGCTTTAGATTTGAAATATTTTCGTTATGTAGTGAATTACAAAGTGATAAATCAATGCATATAAAATCGCAGAAGCAAGCGAAAATGTTGCCAACCCATGGACTGCGTAGACATATGTGGAGTATGCTCATCAGGCAAGAACCCCATTAGCAACTATAAAGGTAGATAATTTCTGACTAATTGCAACAATTTGTTCATATTTCCCCACTCCATTGCCCTTCACCCCATATATCACCCTATATCACCATTGTAAGAAACATACCAAGATCAATAGCATGAATATTCATAATGCATACGTCCAGTTGATGCGTCGGAAACTTTGGAAAGTTTATGTTGTGCAAGTGTACTACTGCCTTTCCAGCCCAATATTGAAATTTTTCGCGTGGGCGCAACGCACACTCGCAGCCTCGGTGTGTTAATAACAGCAATTTCGTGTCGCGCGCGTTGAATAATGTAATAAACGCGCTGGTGATGCTGTGAAATGTAAATGCGGGGCACGTGGTGGTTATTTTCGAAATATTGCTTGACGGCCGTATGCGGACGCGATGCACTCGTGCAGCTTCCGGATCTATGTCCGGTGAATTTTATTCACAAGGAAAAGCGGATGTAAACGGTCTATTGGATCACGCGGTATGTCGAATGATTGTTGATGGATCATTGTAGTTGGGTATAATTGTATGGACAACAAGCATATCACAATTCGGATCAAATTGGAGTGTCACTTGGTGAGTCGTCCCTCCATCGATTAATTAGCAATACACATTTGATGCGAAGATACAAACGGAATTTTGTTTGCGCTTTCCTCCCATTCTATAAATTAGGTGAGGTAATATAACTCGACCACAGCGTGTGATTCAGTAAACTGCAATTAAATTATTCTTGGCTTGATAACTAGCAGTGCACCAGAATTTCCGAAGTGCTGGGGCAGGCTGTATAATTGCGCATTGCACAGTTTACGAGCAGAGATAAATTCATTCATGTTAATACTTTTATGCGCATGTGAATAATATGGTTTCCACTGATTCATGAATCATGAATAAACCATAATATTTGCTTAGTGTACAACGTAGTTTCGGCTATTCCATGTTCGATCCTTTCAAGTTACGCCAACTTCACCAAGTTTATTGGATTGATGCGAGTAATGTATGTTGGGAAAGTCAAGGAAATACATAAAATAGGGGTTGACAAAGGGGTTGATAAAACAGCAGAATAACAGGTAATTCTAAAATAGTACTTTGGGGCTTCAAACATGTTTCTGCTAGTTGCATTTAGTGGCTTAGTTGGTTTGACACTTGTGACCTAGATACACCTAGGTGGTTGTAGCTTTGGGGGTACCTCTAGATTAAAGTAGTCGGATGGTAGAATTGATAGGAAATATATTTTCCTTTTGTGGTTGCTTTCTCTATGCTGAAAAGGGTAAAGTTAGTATGGTGAGATGTTGCTCGGGGTGTTGTATATTGTATTGAGTTCGATTTCATTTACGTCATGTGGGCAGGGTGAATGCATTTTGCAGCAGATTGATTGTAACCAGTGTGTCATTGGAGTAGAAATAAAAAGGGTATAAAAGTTTCCAAGTTTAAATACTTTTTATAAACATTTTAAACATCTAAACTGTTACATTTATTTAAAGAGATCATTTCGTTCAAGACGATTGAATGGTGGAATTTAATAAAATATTGAATGCAATGGCATAGATAAGTCGCTGGAAGAACAATCAAGATGCATTGTGATCTAGATCTGCTGCATCGTCAATAGAGTAAAGTGGGTCTGCATTGTGCTACCATTACACGCACTTGTTAATTGCTTACTGAACCAATCCAGTAATCCAGAAGTCTACAAATTCATCAAGTAGCTGGATTGCACGACCGGTTCTTTGGTGTGTTTTATAGTAGACCACGACCAAACCTATCTTTTACCTTTTTTTTACCGCAGTAGACGACGGCTAGCTTACCTTTTGTTTTGCTTACATTTTTTCTTATCCGATTTATTTTATTTATTATTTATTTTATTTATTATTTAGTTGCACCCGACCATATGAAAGGAATTGCAAGTGAAATGACGTACCATCTTAAACTTAAAGGTACCACCTTAAACACTTAAACGTGCTAGATTTTGAGTAGCTCGATTGCTCACCTCTTATCAAAGGTTGCTGTGCTACATTGCCTTGGTGTGCAAAATGAAACTCATACAATGATAAACAGGTAGTACAATTAAGTTGATATCTCTCTGTTTTTGATATAAGGTAATTTATGGATTATGATTGAAGAGATATCATATCATGAGTCGTACTATTTAAGCAAATCGTTTATTATTTTTCGTTTTAAATTGGTTAAACTAAATATTATTCATCACCATTTCTAGATGAATGAATTGTAATTAGTCCATATACATATCAATTTCTTCTTTGCAATACAAAAATTTATTCATATATACACAAAATAATTGAATTTTAAACGTACTTTAAATAAATCCATCGAAAAATAAATTAACTCCTGACACTTTTTGTAACATTGCGATACCTGCTCTGGCTGTGTATCCGCTTCGCCAAAATAATATTCATTCACTTGATATCCGCTTATGTAGACATTTTGTCCAGCCTCAAAATTTATGCAGCAAAATGCATAAATTCACCGCGCGCCCAACCGAAACTTCCATTTATCTACAGGTCATCTTTTTGCAATTTAAATTTGCGGCCATAAATAAGAAATAAATTTAAAAGTGCAATTTTATGCGCTTTGACAACTTATTACTCTACGTACATTGTTGCACCAACTACTAACATCAATGCCCCAGTCAATTAAGATCAGCTGGTATGCATGCACATGACCTGACTTCTCTCAGATGTTGGAACTTGTCGTATATCATTTTAAATAAGCATAGTACACATGAACTTACCTATGGTAATAATTCAGTGGACGCTTGAGATAAATCAATGCAGCGAGCGGGCTTCCGATGACTTTATTGCAGAAACGCATTTACGTGCGCATTGTGGACACACCCATTAAAGGGCAATTGCTAGCTATGGCGTGAATTAACTGCTGGTGGTATGTGATTGTACAAAGCAGGTTGAACGAGCACAAGGAGCGTGAACTACCGTTGAAATGAACATTCAGTCGGGTGCAGTAGAGGATAGTTTAGTGCGGTTTATGATGGTTTAATCATCTTTATCTCTTCATAAACGCCAATAGACTGCTGATGGCGAACGTTGGAGATATATTGCTATCAGGATTGAGCGATATTTGCATATTGCTTACAAAGCGAATTCAAGGCAAGAGAGCAGAATGTATTAATCGCATTAAGTGTGCAAGCTACAGGCTGAAGATGTGATATAATGTGTGATACTTCACACTTAATTTATGCGGGAGAAGAAAAACAGAGATAGTTGTAGGTATTTTTTCTTTTTCTGGGCAGAATTTTTAACTTCTTTTTCCCTACACTGACGAAACTTGGCACATCGTATTCTACTCAAAGTGAAACTCTATCGACTGCTAATAATTAGCTACATTCGAGTTAATTAACAATTCCCCAGTATTAACAATCACGCAAATTAATATTGTTAAAACCATTTTGTTTTATCGGTAACATTTTCCGACTTAAAATCTTTGTTCTTCACTTTGATAATTGACACCGAGTAATATTTTCTTCCCTCCGCGTAGAGTGCTATCCAGAATCATATGATGATGAAAATTGTAGCATCAGACAACAAAACTATATTCTACCCTTCAAATCTACTGTTTGCATGCGCATGAAACATAGGCATTTGTTACATGGCACGCGAAGAGGTCATGTTGGTGGTGTATTAAATTAGTTGAACCAAGTTGCTTTGGGAAGCAAGCCGTGCTGAGCATTCTCTCTAAACACAAGTAAACATAACCATAAACAAAATCCTTAACGTACACTGCAACCACATTCAGCTTCGACTCAAGGCGCATCGGAAATGAGCAGAAATAAAATTAACGCAACTTAAGACAACCACATTGTGTCTGCTTCTTTCAACAAAGCTGTCTCACTGACTGTTTGTTATTTAATTTCCATTTGCATTTATTTTATCAACGTTCTTGTTTTCTTTCAACCCGGACGATTCCAGCTGCTGTGGTTAAGTCGACTTTAGTTAAGCTGCTGTTAGTTGCTGCCCACACACGTGTTGCGCACTGTTGAAAATCGACAATGAACACGTTCGTATTTGTTACTCGATGGCATACTTCTTCGTGACATCTGACTTGCTAGATTTAGCTAACTGCAACGAACTTAACACAACTTGTGTTAAATTGCTTATTTATTAAGTTACTGCAATTGTTCATCGTTGGTCTCTGGCAATGTTTAGACTTTCCTAGTTTTATTGACTTCTAGCTTAAACGATGTGTATTACACATACTCCTCCGCTTTAAACCACTTACACCTAGTTGCAAGGAAATTGTTTGCGGACCAATAAACGTTAATGACTTACGCACTAGGCGTGGGCTTACAGAGACGTTTTCTCACATTCAGAGTAGTTTTCTAATTGAAATTACCTGCAAATGGTGTGGATAAATCATAAGCGTGCAGTCAATAGAAATTAGTTGTCTCCAATTTTATGCAAATTTGCAAATTGCAAATTTTATTTTATGACTAAATGGGTAATTTCAACTTAGCACCTGTTACAGCCATCAATATTAGCAACAATCCTACACGATAATAATTTCTGTCGTAGGTTGGGTTGCAAAAGTTGTAGGCGTATGCGGAATACAAATTACCAGCAATGCCTCATTTTTAACTCCACATTGTGAGTTGGTAATTAACTGCGAACTTTGTTGAATTTTATTACATTTCCAAGATTAGCGACAACTGGTAGCAAATGGGAATTTTAGATTTTGTGCAAAGCCGTTCGCGTGGATATAATCACCCCTCGTTTATTATATTGTGTTAAAATTGCACCAAGTTTGAGCACGTTTGCCAAGTTGCCAACAATAGTTTCCGCATGCCTAGCAAAGTTTCTGTATCATCATCCTGTTTGCACGTCGTAGGTTGCACCTCAAATTAAAAGTTTATTAATAATTTTAGGAATTAGCCATACGTTAGAATTTTGAATGTTAATTTCTTGAGGTTTTATTGGTTCCAAAGGATACATTTAGAATTTAATCATTTTTATGCGTCACTTAAATGCTTCCAACCGCAATAGCAGGTGATAAATTTACGAAGAAACAGTGTCGACGTCAATGTAGGACATTACTGGAAAATTCGGAAAACTTGTTACGACTGCGTTGTGAAAAGTTAACGTTGAAGTTTTAATGCGTTGGGTTTCGATGTCCCGAGTGCACTTTTATTGTACTCAATACAATCGATTGCATATTCTGGTATATAAAATGTACAAGTTATTCGGCGAATATAAATTGACAAGATATAAAACAGTTGTTTGCCCATCTTTAATTCATTTTGAATTTAACCTGCTCATAAAGCAGCGGGCGGGAATATTTCTAGTATTGGCTTTAATTAACTTTTATTTGCCATCCTGCAGTGTGCCATGTTTTCCTTCAATTCCATAAATAATACAATAAAATTCTCTATTTTACAGCATATTGTTTTACGCCCGAAAACACAATATAGAGAATAAGAAACAATTTGATATCGTTCAAGTTTTGACTGCTTGTAATATAATCATATGCGTAGAAAACATGCTTCCCGCGTTCATGATGTCCTTAATATTCTGTTTCGTAGACATGTTCAGCGCCGTTTTATTATTATTATGATCGTATTTTCATTTCTACCACATTTTCCTTGAGTGTTTTCAGTACATTGGCAGGCGTCGCTGACGTAAACTTCGCCGTTCGCCAAAAGCAGCACAACAGCGCTTAAACGACAGAAAATAATTTATTTAAACGCGTCCCATCCACTCCTAGATCATTTTTATGTGACACTTTTTTACGCTGGCCACCGCCGCCACCCGGCAACTTTCCTCCATGGGGCAAACGAAGCAAAAAGGAACAAATTGCGGCAAAAACTGCCACCAACTTTTCGAGAACACGTTCTGAGCTTAGTTCCTCAGTGTGTGAATGCGTCGGCTACTATTCCAAGTTTCCTTGAGCAAAACAGTCCTCACATGAATATTATACACAATACATGATTCGAAACCAGTCTGCAATCGGCCGAAATTGATTGCTGCGTATGCGACACGGAAATGAATTTATTTCGTCATGGGAGAATAAAAATGAAGAATGCTGGGCTGGCTAACACTTCGAAACAATCGATTGTAATAGCTTTGACTCACTAAAATATCGTAAAGCAGAATATGAAAAGCAGTTTGTTGTGATATTTTTTTGCTTTTTTGCTAGTTTATTTAATATATAAACAAATATTTCGGAGAAAATGATAATATGCACACGCGAAACGTGTTATTGGGGTTATGATTTTGGATTTATGGCTACTGGCTGACTTGTCCGCTTTTTAAAATGATTTGAAATCGAACAAAATGAGATTTTCAAAAAACCAGTAGGCGGAATTAAATGCTTGGAAAGCCCTTAATTAACTGAGTAGAGTGTAGGTAGAAGGCTGAAGATGAGTTTATTGGATTTTACCAGCCAGCCACAAATTATTTATTAAGCGTCTATTCTCACTTCATTAAAATTTAATCACGTGTATTGAATGAAGTTATAAGAAAAAATAGAAGGGTAGTAATTTAAACCATTGCCCTTTCTAAATGCCGGAAGTATTATTTACATAATGTTGCAAGGCATGTATTAAGAAACTTGTTTGAAACTTTGGAAACTGCAATGGATAAGTTTGGACATGATGCGAAAGGGATGCAGATAATTTGACTTTAAAATGAGATAAGATCCAATTCATTGTGAAGCGAATCCATGGGACGTATCCAAATCAATGTCTACTTTGATTGTATTTAAAGTGTTTAGTTCTTGGGTTTTACGAGGGAAGAAATAATAAATTAAGCCGTGGAATAAACATGAGCACAACGAAGACAAGCAAATTCTTGGAAATCGCCACTCCAACTATTTTATAACTTTTTTCCTGCGGCTTATCTCTATTTGCTGACTGCAGTAAATGGCGCATTTTAAAAACACAATCTAAATGCATTTTCATGTTCATTAATTTGGTCAACATGTGGGAACTTTTCCTCTCCTCCACGCGGTTACATGTTCGCATGCCAGCAGCAAATCTAAGCTGCAAACTGCAAAGCGTAAAACGACAAATCGGTCAATCTGTTTATCTGCATATGTAAATGCACGTAGATGTACGTGAACTATGTGCGTTTCTGCATGCTGTGTGTGGTTGAAGTGATGTATTGTTGGATGGGTTGCACGTAGGAATCGGAAACAAATCGAGTGGGCATCTCATGCACGCTGCATGCGACGAGCATGGTGAGGACGTAAAACACCGACCCGCCGACGCATTGGGACCAACTGCGACAACAAGGACCACTTGCTCTTAACCAGCCATTTCAACTACGTTTTGATTTCCAATTGTAGATGCCAGATTCTGTACTCAGTCTAGGCTGGTTCAATTGCTTTTCTAACCACCATATAGACCGATATGGCTTTGCTAATAGTTTGTGAGCAGAGGAGGTAAAAATAGTTAGTTAAGATTGAATTTTGAGGTTAGGCTTGTTTCTAGGAATTTGGTGGACTATGATAACATATCTTGATTACTACTATATTGTAAATCCCAGGAACATTATTTTCGTAACTTTTGGTAGTACATGAAATAAACTGTCAGTTAGAATCCAAAAATTATTACTGTTATGTAAAAGGTGATCAAGGGGAAGCAAAAAGTCTAGTTTTGCTGTTTTTTTCGTAGACTTGTCTTGGAACTGTCTCTTAAATATTACAAGATTGTTATATGACAATTTAGTGGTTTACCAAGATCGCTCAATTTCCAATATCTTTTCATACTCTTTAATCTTGATTATTTTTCTCTGTG
This sequence comes from Ecitoglossa quadriceps, assembly GCA_027574925.1. Classification (NCBI taxonomy): domain Eukaryota; kingdom Metazoa; phylum Arthropoda; class Insecta; order Coleoptera; family Staphylinidae; genus Ecitoglossa; species Ecitoglossa quadriceps. The sequence continues at coordinate 23,436 of JAODGC010027165.1, read as the reverse complement.
AGTACCCAATGCGTAATTATCCATCCACTGCTACTACTGCAAGATAGCAGACCTTAATGGCTTTATGTCTTTATAACCGGCTCCAGTTATATATTTTCATGCCACCTACATTTTCCATGCTAATACCGTTCTTGGCCAGGCACTTGGGCGTAATATGGATTATTTTACTGCTCGGGTCCATTCAGGCCTTAAATGCAATTTATGGTAAATCTAAAGATTTTAAATTGGTGCAAGATAAAGTGAATTGTGTTGTTACCTAAGCAATTTGCGTAAATTGTTTAATCATGAAACGTTTTATTCGGATTATGTCAGGTGGAAAAAAATATTTTTTGTGTAATTTACAAGACATAAAGTTGCTTGCCTAAAATTAGATCAGGTTATAGTTGAGTTATCTGCTTCATTGTGAAACTTGCGAATTGGAAGAAAATATTCTAATGGAAAGTACGTAATGAAACTCATGAATTGTATTAAGGAAGCTTAGGATCTCAAGAGCTTAAGGAGCTAAGTTTTTTTGAAGGATGCAAAGGACGGATATTTGGACTGAAAGAGAGTTATTTGGACAATACAAGTTTTCTATAATAATGACTGATGTAGCATGATATTGATCGACTTAGAATATATCCAGTAATTGGGGTTAGTAAAGTCATTAAAATGAAATTAGTTGCGAGACTGGGGTAGAATTTAATTCATGTTAATGGATAGTGATAATGAAACTTATTTACTTAATAATATATGATATTTCTGGTTTAAAAATAATTGCAATATCTTCTTCTTGAAATATTCTTTATTTATGCTCAGATTATAAATTCATAATACAATCCACGAAAGTAACTCATCCTTTTCTATCAACAGCTGAAAGCTCCTAGTCTCATCTCCAATTCCCTCTCATCCCAATTGGGAATGCTTCAATATGAACAACAGAATCGAAATCAGTACCAACATCAGTATCATGGGAACGATTGCATACTGAAAAGTATCCACCGATCCAATCCTCCACATAAATCCAATACAATGCTTAATCTATAATTCATAAACGCTTCTTTTACTTAGTTCCAAAAAGAGAAACCGCAAACTTTTTGACATAAATATTCTTTCTTTTTTTTCTCAACAATATTTCTCGGTTCATAACTAGAATTGAAACTTTTATTAGATTGAGATCGGTGTTATATCTGCGATAAGATGTGTTGCATAGAGCTTTCTTTTTATTCTACTTGGACTTGTGTTTGACGTGTTGTTTTTGAGTATCATGCGATTAAAAAGGTTGCGGCAAGCTGTGGAATAAGAATATTTCCTGAAGAGCTCAGAAATAAACACAGAGCAAATAGAATAAAATAAAAGTGGACGTAAAAACAATGGAAGGAGACAACCCTGTAGTACGTGCGCGAATTTTTAATGCTCATGTCTGCTTATCCTTCGCCTTCCTCTTATTTTTTTCTGGCCCATTGGCTACTGTCCTAATAGGGTTAACGAGAAGTTGACTTGACACGTAAATCAAAATATTTTATCAGGTATTTACTTTTACTGAAAGCAGCGGTAGGTTTAATATATTTCATAGGCAAGAAAAGACGTAGTTTTGGTTGCCTATCAATGTTTTTACATAAAAAAATAGAAAACACCTAATAGAAAACAGTTAATAAAAATACGTTTTGATAGATATTTAACTAGAAATAATTTGATTTATGGACGGGGAAATAGTTGGGTTTTTCATCTTTTCCTTTATTAGTTTTATATTGAACTGAAGCTTCAGTTTTTCTTTGTAAGCTCTAGTAAGCTAAAAATACATCGACTGCTTTTGCACGCAACGTCCACCCAACACGATTTATTGCAATTGCTCTTTAAATATATATCGTTTATGTCTTATTGTTATTAATGATGCTCCAAAGTGAAAAACTTTCTTACGGCACCTTCGAAAGGAGAAAAACTGCGCAAACTTAATTTTCAATAACATACGTTATTATTAAATATTAAGACATTGCCTTTGCTCATAAAATACAAATATTTATTTTCTATTTTTTTTATATAACAGATAGTAAGGTGTAAATCCAACAGATCTCACTTCAAATTAATTTGACATAATGTGGGCTTAATTAGTTTATCATTATATCTAGATAATCAGACAATCACGCACTGGTATATTGATGAAAAGATTACTAACATTACGAGCACACTTTAACTTATGCGCTGAATGGCTTAAAATTGCTTAAAATTCTGGCGAGTGAAACCACGGGCATTCTTTTTCCATCCTCATGTCTTCGCTTGGTGCGGTTTAACCGTTTTGAATGCATATATTACGGCATATTTGAGCTAGGAGTGTCCGTCCGTCCACGCCGCCTGCCCACACAACGCTCGGGAACGGCATCAAACAAGCGGCGGCGTATGCATGAGATGCGAGCGAACCACGCGCAATCCACTTGGACACACACATCTCACGTGGAGAACAAGAGGCCCACGTGCTTTTTCAAAAGCAGCATCGTGAGTTGGAATCATCGGCCACCTCGGACGTCTCAGGATGGTAAAAACTTTTCTCCGACGGCCTTTAGTCCAACGAATGTGTTATTCATTCTTCGTGCGGTTCAACTCGTCATTCCTGAGGTTTGGTTCAAGTTGGCAACTTTGTTTCCTCGTAATTTTTTTAAATGCAGACTGCGTTCCGTTTTTTTTTGGGGGGGGGGGGTTGCTTAAGAGCTTAAGAGGGACTCATTAATGAGGAAGAATCGTTTTTCAAAGAAGGTACTACTAGATGAGAAGTACAAACAAGTTAAGATCATATATATTTAAGACGAGTTTCATAATCTTAATTAAATTCAATTGGAATTTTTAAAAGTGACATTAAATCAACATTTTTTGTTGTTGTTAGTTATTCTTTGGATTGCCTAAATATGGCTATTTATATTATATCTTTGTGGCGTGAAAGCAAACTAAATCAATATTTTCAAGCCGATGTTCTCAATTTATATCAAACTTGCAACAATCTTTAAAAATATACTATATTTAGCTTTATATGTTATTTTTATGCCGCATGCATTGCCCTTACTTCAAAACACTGCATTGTAACTTCTTTCTCACTTGTAAAATTATTACAATGAGTCGGCGATGTCACACGCCGTGTTTATTTAAAACAGGACACACTGCCGTGAAGTTAATTTAAGTCGCAATGAATTTAGTTTTATGCCTGAAATAAAAATGCTTCGAATTTTCGATCCAAGCGCCATCATCGTTTGTTGCACCGCCAGTGCCTACTTTTCTTCCACCCGATATTGAACAAGGTGGTTGAAGAAGGCGTGAAACGTAATGTGACGCGACAACAGAGTAGGCATACGTAATTTTATTACTCGCAGGATGTTAAATCGGTCGGCAAGGTGGAGTCGATGGTATAACGATGGTACGTGCTTGTTTGTAGGTTTGATACCTGGATACCATCAACGCCCGTATAGTGCGACATCAAACAAACTTCAAACACCCGCGAAGCGAGCAGAGGCGGTATAGAGAATGGTTGTCGCATTAAAAAGCTTGCGTGTGGATGTGATTACATTGGAAAAGCTGCGAGAGCTCGTTAACGAATTGATATAAAGCATGCAGCGCACAGAACATGAAGCAAATGCAAGGATATGGTGTTATAAAGCGTGGAAAATAAACAAACCCAGATTAAAATTGATTTATACTTCAGCCTTTGTATGTTAATCAGCGTCATAGTTAATTAAACGCTGGTATTTATCTCTAGCTTTATGAATATTCGCAAAGCATTACACTGAATTTAACTCGGCAGGTTTTGCTTGCTTGCGATATAGAAACTATTCTATTGTGGAGTTTCCAAACTTTTATTTTTCATTTAATTTAATTCGACCTTTACGTTTAGCCTATTTATGCTCCAGCAACAAAAGCTCTAAGCTCGGAAATAAATCACAAATCGTTGAGAACTTCGGCACGTCTCGAGTAACAGGCTGTGCTGTTAAAGTATTCCCGCATTGCCAAAAACCCTGCGATCCTTTTTCTATTTGGCTCTTGGAAAAAGGAAAACAAAATTCATTTTTCATTCTGACATAATATTGAATTATTAAACGCTCGTTTGGCGACTTGGTCACGCAAACTTAGCGAATTGTCTCCGGGTAGATAAGGCCAGGATAAATTTGTCAAGATGTCAGAATAGAAATGAAAATAAACGCAAAGTTGAGTTTTCTTTTCAGAGGCGGGTTTAAAATTATAGGTAACAAGTTAATTAATTTAACAAATGTAGATTTAATGTAGGACACTGAGGTTTTTTGTCTGCAAAATGTCATGCAATTTCAAACATAACCTGAACTTTCCATTCTTGAAAAGTCTTGCAATAAAACTTAGTGTTATCTATGCCGTCATTTTCACACACCATTAAAGTAACGCCAACCATTTCAATCGCATTATTGCCGATCATTAGATTATAATGATTATAGTCGTCTCCTTTACCTTATCAGTTCCCATTTTCTTCCCTTTCATCTCAGCCGTCTAGTGTTGACTATGTGTGGGATATCTGCCGTATAATTTGTGAATCTATTTGGATCTAAGTATTGCGAGATGTGCGGGTTGTATTCCAAATGGAAACCGTTTCCTTTCCACCGTATGTTGTGTGCATGTTTGCATACTGATGTGCGTTTGGCTGTCTACATGATGACAATAGCAACGGGCAGTTATGCAAAGGTGGTGGCTCCTAGATATCCAAAGAGCGCCACATTACGAATGCGACGACAAGCACATTGATAATGAGGGGGATGTGAGCCAGTCCGGAGAGAATAGCAAAGCATTATCGAGTCGAATTAAGTGGAATTTGCATCTGATGTGCAATGTTACGTTTCTATTGATGTGATACTGTGTCGTGCAAAGGGGCAGTATGACAATATTCAATAATGATATCAGCCAACGTCAAACCGTTCTTGTTTAATTGCGAAGATATTTTCAGACTTGCACTGGAAAGTAGCCAACATTCTTGCATTTTTCTTGGGGTAGTTCATAGCACATGAACTTCCGTGCAAATAAATGATGTATGACCATCGAAATACACTGACATTTGGTACATCCTCGGTGCTCTCATCACAAATGAAAAAATTTAAATATGAATAATGTGCTGGATGAATATGCTCCACGTCAACGACCACGTGTTTGAGTCATAACGCACCGCACATTACTTTTGGTGTGATCCCCTTGTACTCGCGTTTTAATGCGTGGAAAACTCTCGTACATGCACCATCATTTACACATAAGCAACAGTGGTTGCAAAAAAATCAAACGTGGTGAAAAAACTTTTGTTGTTTGTGTAATTTACTTAATTTCATTTTGAGTTGGTTTACTTTTTATCTGGAATTAGTTTTAATTAAAATTTGGACTTGTGTTGTGTTGTGTCAGATTTCAAAGAGGATAAAACGATTACTCTTTGAAATTTGAATTGAAATTGCAGAATTTCATCTTGAATTGAAGGAAACTGAAACTGCAAATGCGCAAAATTAGACTATCCGCGAGATTTCCGATTTTGCAGTCTTAGATCACAAAAAGCAATTCATCTGTAGAATTGCCAATTTGCACAATTTCGGAAATTAATTCAACTCTTCGGTTAAACCCATTCTTCTACCTGATACAACTGTGTTAGTTGTGTACACCGCCTACGTTCCTGTCTGTTGCGTGTACAATTTCATTCAGTTTTACTTTAATATTAATGCATGTAAACCCAAATGCGACTAACAGAAACCAACCACCATCGCATGAAACCGCATTCCATGTTAAAATATGTCGGTTTGTATTTGCGCACATCCGCTCTTGTAATCATGTCCAAACGGCTTCAATTCCCTGCCTTCAATACAATGTTCAACCCGACGCATTTTAATCTAATACAAATTAAATGTGACTTAAATTTTGACACGACCGGCATTAAATTGAAACGATTTGTCTGCGTTATATATAGTTTGTGCTCCAATAGTAGCGAAATATTTACAACAAGATTTTTGCTTATTTTAAATAAGTGATGAATTAAATTTTATTCGCAAGCATTTAAGAAAATCCTACTGCTTTGATAGCTCCCCGTTTTCATTGCGTCTATGACTTCCACGACTTTCCGGATGAGAGCAGGCTGCAAAGTCGACGGGAAGCTCACGGATTGTTGGGGAAAGCATATAGGAAGCCGCCGGCGAAAGGTCACGTCCGCGAGATAAGGGAAATCTGGAGTTTACGTCGACCTAGCGCTATATTGCCCAACGCTCAACAATTTCTAAACCTTTACAAGCATTCGCGACCTTTCCTTATCTCCTAGTCGAACATATCTAAAATATGTATGAGTGTAAAGTATAAAATAAAAGTTAAGTGCAGGGAAGGAAATTGAAAATTAACAATATTTCATACAATACAAACTTATTTCATACCGATGTTTTGCGATGGAGTAAAATCTAAACTTTAATCTACTTGCATTCTATAAGAATTATTGCTATCGGGTTTATCTCTAAGGTAATACCTTGATTAAAAAATGTAGTCTTAATATCATGAAATCTACTACTTCATTTGTGACAACTAGTTCTTGATTCTCGTTGGAAACTGCAAACGAACCAAACCTCCAAGTGCAAAGTGCGATGTGAACTCTCAAATTAAAATCTGCATAAGAAATTTCCATCCCAATGAAAACCTTGCTATCTTTCCATCTTAATTCAAGAAAGTTGAGTGACTTTACGCATTCAGCTAAATAAACTCTCAGCTTAAATGCATGGCACTGGCATAGATTAAGCTTCAAAACATTACAATTCAAAGTGCTAGAAACGCCTTTCAACTTCAAGACAACTTTAGTACTCTGGCAGCTTGTAATTATTTGCAATTTGTATTTACTTAACTCTATTACAACTATCACTACATGCGACGAGTCTATTCTTTCGCGTGCGTCTTTAAATCACAATTATTGATGACACTTGTACGCACAAATTCAGTGAAGTCCTTATCAACTTGAGAGATTTGTGAAATACTTAAATTAAAATATCGCAAAAGTGTGCTATGCAACCCACCATACACTTTAGTTCTTCTCTAATCTATTGAATATTCTTTGCAAAAGGCTTTGCTCATTGTTCAATATTTATTTACTCAGACTTCAAAGAGTTCTGTCATCCCTGCCGTTGTAGTATCTTTGAGGACTGCTTCCGCCTTCCGACTTGAGCATATTCTGTATTCCAGTAGCGCAGGGAAAAGACAAATTGCACGCAAAACGCTCACGAAACAAACTGACATCCTACAGAAGCTCATGATGCCGTTAATGCCAATGTATGCAATTTCGGCTTTACCCCAGTTTTTCTTAACAAGGACTACAATTTACAAGTCAACGCGGTGATCGTGCATTTGAGCTTTCAATTTACAGAGTAACAACTAGTATCTTACAGTGTGCGCTTTGTTCCTCGACGTAGGCTCTAAGAAGTTGAGTGTTGTTCTTAAGGTAAATGAAGGAGGCGGATAAGGAATGTGGCTCTGTGGAGTTAGGGAGGTGATTAGTTGAATTAAATTGGAGCATTCAACGCGAAGTTGAAACTATGGGGTACTTTTTAAATTAGGGTTGTTTAGCTTTGAGCACAAGTCATGTGCACTGAGAATGAAAGAGATTTGGAAAGTTCTACACTTAATTAAATTTGTTTAGTGGTGTAAATTAGTTTTTAACTAAAACGCAGAGTGTTTTTAAATGCTTAAATTAACACTTGAATTACTTTGAAATCATTTAATACTTCTTAAAACTTTTAACTTACTTAAAATAATTTCAGTTAATTTAATATTGTCTTGTTAACGAATATTTTGTTTTCTCCATTTGGTGATGTAAAAATAAGTAACAAGTTCATTTTTATACTATAACACGCTAATGATGTTGACATGAATTTATATTAATATCTTTGGCATATAAATTTCAGCCCCGTTCAAGATTATCTCTTGATTTTTCAAGGCAACTTCCCTGAAATTGCATTCTACGCTGTTCCTATTTTGTTTACAGATATGTATTCAGAAATACACACATCTAGGGCACCATCATTGTTTAAGTAAAATTTTAAGCTTAGCTAAAATACTTTTGTCAACATGACTACACTTTAAGCATGTCTATTTAAGTGCCACTAGCAGTAATTGCCAGAATGCTGATATATATTACACAAAATATGTCACTGTGTTCTTGCAAAGCATTGTGAGTAGATTAAAAGTATGCATTATAGTATCACTGCTGTAAACAAAAATGTATTCATGTGTATTACTTGTATAAATATTTGAAATGTGACGATTGGAACATCTTTTTGCCGACTTGAAACAGTTGGATTATTTCATCTTTTTGGCAAACAAATAGGAAATGTTTTGCATTTTCGCTACCTGACTGTTCTCGAAACGTTCTTGGTGTCAGGTCGTATGGCGTTCACGTAATTCCCGAGGGTGCAGTCACAAAATATCGCTGGCATATTCGCGGTTTTGACACTTGCTGACGACGATAACGTCTCTAATGCTAAATCCATAGTGGAGACGTAAACTTGGGCACTTTAAATATATTCAATCGATCCACCAAGAGGAGGTGCATATTTTGAGCAATTTCAAGCTAACTAAAACAGCAAAGCTCTAATTTTCTGGTGAGGATTACGTCTTTTAATTTGTGTAATCAATCTGGAATATATTTATTCTTATTTGGGAATAAAATTAAAAACTATATTCTTGAAGTACACGGTTTACAACCGCAAAAATGCAGAAATAATAATAAATATACAGTTTCTTCGTGGTCAAACTGGTTAAATACAGTTCACTTATGAAGTTGACGAGAAAATATTAGTTTTCCAGCTTCTTTAAATTAAATTCTGTGGCTTACGTAAATTAAAAACGGTAAGAGGCCGCAGAAAGGTTTTATATTTCGAGGCAAAAGTTAGCACGGAAGGAAGGTGAGACAAAAGGAAATAAACGAAACTGGACTAAGCCATTGGAACTCCTGGACAAAGAGAAAGAAGAGTGTAAAATTAGATTTCCTGCGTCGAGACTGACTAAAGTGGAAATTGAAACTGAATTGAAAAGTTTAACTAAACTAAATTCATGTTAATCCTTGAAATTTTCCGTAAAATCAAAATATTTGAATGTAACTATGTTCCCTAACATCTTAGAGTTTCATTTTCTGTGCTTAAATTAAACAAGTAGTAAATTCTACTCTAGTACTGCCTTAGGTTCAGCTTAATCTAGCTTTATTCCCTTTACTTCTCTGCTTGATGAAGACCTAGACTTGCTTACAGGAATGAACGAATTTACGAGCAAGTTTACGCTCCACGAATTTCACATCGCCGATGCACGGAATCCATTTACACACAACTCACACTTTCCACGCCATGGCCTATAAGTCGACGTTCATTCATATTTGTTTTGATCCGCCATTCACGATATGTTCATTTTCCGGTACTCATTCATTTCATTCATTCACAAATGCTGAAATATGCGTAAGAACCAAATTAATTTGCACAGCAGCATGAAGTAGGTTGTATGAAGTATATATGCACTGGGTTATTGTTGTGAACATAAGCAACTCCGCGTGGAATTAAAGTTCCAACAGGTTTACCCATGCAAATAGTATACATTTAAACATGAATAGCAGTCGATGCGGGACCGATGCGCTGGGAAGAAATGCGAATAATTGCTTGTTGTATGAAGGAATTGCATGTTGCACTTGTGCATGCGCGTGTTTTAATTAGAACTAATTGTGGAGCAGTGCAATTAGACGGGTTGAAAGAAACAAGATATGGAAATTTAGAAAATAAAGGTTTATATGTAAGCAGTAATGAATAGAAATGTGTTTTGTATGCTTGCAAATATTTGTAGAGATCTGCAACATTATATTGGCGTACCGCAATGCACGACGATTCAGTGCAGACTACGCTTTAAATGCTTTAGTCTGTGGTATTTGTAGTTTTGTTGAGAAGTGGGGATGGCGAGTGACTCAAAGAATGCGTCGGGTGTCACGTCGTGTTGTTGTACTACAGTATGCTACTGCAGTATGCTACCACCTACGGATACTTTTTGTGTCTTATTGGGCGAAATAAAAATTTTGGGAAATTAATTCAAGCAATACTTTTTTTATGCCTCCTTCAGTTTAAATAGTTACACATCACCCGACAATGTGACTTACTCATTTCTGAAAGAAAAATTTCCATCACGGACAACTTTTGATCACATACTCTGCACTAAAAATGAACATAAATTCTTAGGACTTAGCAATTTCTTTCTCAACTTTCCAATTCCGTACAGTCATCACTCCAGCCACGTGTATACCATATTGGGCAACCATTCTCACATCGAATTGTACTCGTAAAATACAATTACAAACATGCTTAGTTTATATGTGCGCAACGTTGACTCCCCAGAGATTTTCAATTGTAATTAAAGCGCTTAAGCCTATTAGAGGAACCAACTTCTGATTGTTAGTGGCTTTATGGTGGCATTATACGCCGTTTTGTGTCTAAACGCGTCGACATCGTTGTCGTTCTGGGATTGTCTTGATTACGCCGATACCACTTATGGGTATATTCGGTAGGGCAACGAGTACGTTGCTTAGCGATTCGTGATTAGGCGCAAAAGGCAACAAACAAAAAATTGCACGAGAATGAAACTGGCTGCTGTTGCGAACTGCCGCAGACGTTTATGGAAATGGTCGTCGTATTTTCTCGGTGCCTGGACGAGGATGGGTTGGCAGTTGGCCCGTTATAGAAGAGCACATAAAGTGCACCGCAAGCGTGTCGTTTCCTGGGAATCTTCATAAATCACAGAAGGGGAATGCGCCTAACAAAAACTGCCAACAACAACCAGAGAGCTATAACTCAAAGAGGGGGTAATCATGAAAAGCGTGATAAGACTTTGTTAAACCTTTAAGCATTCGTGTAATTAATTATATGCAATTTATAGTAAAATACCAGAAATCTTAATCTCTTAAGCTGCCCAAGCTATCTTCGAACGGGAATAATTTACCAATTTACATCCAAGATACTTCTAAGGTTTCTTTGTTTTTTAGCACCACTGGCCTTTAGTTGGGTGTTCCATCTGGCCGGTAACAAACTATCATTAGCACTCGCTGCAAGCGCCTAAATACTTCCAAAGACAATTGAGCCATGTTGTACCCCAATTTCAAACGAAATGCGTTCTTAGGCAGGCTTTAATCTAAAGACTCGACTTTTTTTCTTTATTTGAAATAAATTGCTTTCAACCAGTCTGGCAACGACAAAACTCTTAACTAAACCTGGTTTTCTCCAACATCTTGAACAAACTGTCTGTTGTTCTGTTTGCGGAAAACAAAAATCCCTATAAGTAATTTCGGTGGACGACGTGAAAGGACGTCTGATTTGGTTTCCGAAATGAGAATGGCGGTGAATAAATGGAAATCGATTGCGGCATAAATCAATCATATGTAAATAAGACAAACTAAGGCGTTGAGTTTGAAATACTCGCTTCACTATTAGAACTGAGGTGAAGATACTAAAACTGGATTTAATAACGTAAGCTCAGAAGTTAATTGGACAATACAATGAATGACCTATTTCAATGTAATCTTAGAAATCCAGAGTCTTTTAGAATTGCAACATTTCCTAAAATTAATTTCCTTGAATTTTACAATGGATTGTCATAAGTAATGAAACTTTTGGTGAAAACATCTGTGCCCTAATATATTCCTCTTTCCGAGATTTTATTTCACCCAGGATTCTGTAATTTACATGTCGAGATTTTTAACGGGGGTATAAATATTTTCACTCCCGTTAAAAGCCTTCTAATGTGCTTTATTTCCTTTCACGTTCATTTTTTCCGTGAATTTTTCATAAACCATCGACATGCCCTATAAATTTCATCTGGAAGCAACAAAAATGATAACCTATTATTTCTTCCATGCTTAAACCATATGGGCACACAAGTTGTCCTCGCAAACTTAGATGATTCAAGAAGAGTAAAGTCGAGCAAAGTTTTTACATCCTGCGCCGTGCGACTGGCTATATTCATAAATTTATTCATGGAATAGCTGCATTGCTGAGAAAATCGAATGCGGATGCCTTGTGCTCATAAACTAAACTATACACAAGGGTGGCTCAGCTAGAGTGGATGGTCTAGTCGACTAGTGCCCAGTTTGCGCTGGGTTTCAAATAATATTTCTGATGAACTTGAAATACATGAGGAATGATTTTAGATGGATAAAGCTCAAGTGCTGGGTAAAATTTCTATGAAAAGTGGATAGAAGTATAGAATGAATATAAAGAAAAAATAAGGAAGAGTTAAAGAGACATCATGAGCGTAAGAAATGTTGAAAAGTTGGAAGTTGTTGTGGGAAACTCCAGGGATAAAAAAGTACATCTGTGTAAACGGAAGGCATAGAAAGAAAGAAGTGAAGAAACAAAGTATAAAAGAGTTTGGAATGTTTTCGTGCTTTGTAGTGAAGGAAAACGTTCATTTTTTGTAGCTAGTTGTCTTTGGATCAGGTGTTTGATAACAAGTAAGTTGACTTATATTAATTCCTATAATCATTTAATTGAATAGCATTTTTAAGGAGTTCAATATAAAATATTAATTGTAATGTAAAGATTATTAATTGTGATCTTGTAAAGGTTTTTATTGCGTTAATTTATATTGCATTTTAAAAGACAATACAATTGCACATAAAAAAAAATCACATTCTACTCCATATTTGTCTAGATACAACCATGTATTGAAAAGAAGAATTCCACCGCGTTATTCTTATGATTTTTTATCATTTTCAACACCAGGGTTTTTAAATATCAACGGAATCTTTAATAAAAAATGTTATTAACTTTAAAATAAACAAACACAGGTTGATTTTCTAATTTAATGACTCTAGTGAAATTTTAAAGTAATTTGTTAATAGCGAAATAGCATGATATTAATAATAATTTACATTGATTCGTCTTCCGGATGGCAACACCTCCAATCACATCAATTTTAAATTACCTCTCAAATCATGTCTATTTTATACCATCCGATATTACACAATTTACACAACATTTTGCACAATAAAACAGTCAACCTTGAAATAATTCATCGTGAGTGATTACGTTGAGCACCTCGTGGCAACAACCAAAATTAAATATGCACATATCTCTAAATCATCAAAACCCATCAAATTTCACTACAAACATAGCAGTAGCAGAAAATAATTACTACATTTAATCTACCAAAAGACCTACCTTACCACTGGTAATTCCAAAACAATTATTTATTTGCTTTTTTATTTCAATCGCAACACGATTTTGAATTGGACAGTAAGTAAGACCGATAATGACAATTGTAGTGAGTTCGCTATTCTGATACTGCGTGCTGACAGTACTCGCACCAACACTCGTTTGGTAACATCGTTATCACCATTGTGATCAATTTGGTGGAATAACGCGCGTAACACTCAACTAACACTGACGCAAAGCGATAAATTTTAGTGCATTTTAGTTATTGGCTGTTTGTGGTAGGGTTGTTACTTGATTGTTAAGTTGTTTATTCGAAGATAAACAAGCAATTGCGACACTTGTCGGTGTTCCATTGGCGTTATCATGCGAGTGATAACTAAAATTATATATGGCGTGGTGCTGCTAACAATGATGATGGTGGAGGAAAACAGTGGAAAACAATTCACGCCATGTGGACTACTCAATGAGTTGTTGAGATTGGGAGCTCATCGGAGTTTTGTTGGAAATTGTAAGGAGAAGAAAGACATCGTTGCGGTTCATGTAAAACAAATGATGCAATTTATAATTTATGAGTTGTTGCATTATTATATGCAAAGTAAGCAAGAAATTGGCTACATTTGATTTGTAAAATTTCTTGGTCTCTTCGAACTCATTTCAATTAAAGCATTATTTGTTTTATTTACAAGTACTTCATGCCTTTTATGTCTCATAACTTTCTCATTTTTTGAGGGATTTGTCTTGTACGAAGTGAATCTTACCTAAACACCTCAGCAATTTACAACAAAGGAAACGGACGTAACCTGGGTCTATTTCAGGTAAATACATCCCAAAAAGCTAGAGTGTTCTCTTTGTCGCTGGTAAGAAAAACAAATCGAGAATGAGAGCAGGAACATGAACATAAAACGAGAAATTGGGAGAAAGAAGCTTAACTTTGAGATACACATGGTGTACGTGTCTTTTTGACGCCTGGATGCTTAGCTTAACTTCCTTCGCGTTGAAAACACAAAAAGAAAGAATCTGAAGGCAATGACAGCAGAACTACTTCTGCGCGTCTTTTCGGAACACTCACGTGATTCCTCTTCTTCTTCAGTCTTCTGAAAGAAGAAAAACCATACAAACAGTTTACAATTTATTAACACTCAAGGATTTACTTTTGTTACATCTATTTCATTTTCATTAAAGCCATATGTATTCAAATTCATGCAGAATTATTAAGTATTGTCTGACCCCACGCATATTGTTTCGCTGCAATTGCTGCCATTGTGATCCAAGCACGTTGTGCATTTGTTCACGTTGTTTACGGCATTTATAACTCGACTAACGAATCGTATTTGCATATCATTTTATCGTAGCTGATCTCGTGCACAACTCATACGCGTCATACAAGAGGTGCACGGATTAACTCCAACATCGTTTCGTCATTATTCGTTTAATAATTATTTATTTACGCTCGTTTATGCCGGCTGTGTGTGGCGTTGGCTGTGTAGGCAGACACCAACTGAATATTTATGCATTAAAAGTCACATCATCAAGGGAGAAACGAGCGTGAAATAAATTCATTTAAATCTCTTCATGTGTAGAATTGGAAACAATGCAAGGAAATTTATTTTGTGATTGTTTAACACGTGTTCAAGGCGTTAGAAAATCCAATTGCATCAAGTACATCTAATCAATTCTTTGCAGCTTAATGATCGGATATACTGCGATAACAAAGCTAAAGGGGGGAGGTGCAATGCAAAATGTGAAAGTAAAGCAAAATATAATTACGCTCTATTTAAGATTCTACGCTGATGTATTTGTAGATTTCATTAATGATGATATAAGTGACGATTACCAATGCGCCATGAAAGTTCTCGAAGAAAAAGGCTGGCAGGACTGGGCTGGTTGGGAGCGAAATTGCAAAGGACGCTCCCAAGCAACCGTCATGCCCGTGTGCTAAAATCAGTAAAGTTAACACAACATGCCCGAATATCCGGAAGACAAAAGCCATCGGTGCGAGCGTATTCAATCCAAAAAAACATCGCCAACATCACCGCATCACAATGATTACAATGGGCAACAAACGTGATAAGCGTTCAACTGGGCGCAACAACTGTACATTAACGGCATTGAAACAAAAGAATACCGACTAGAAATAAACAAAGATACGTGCTCAAACTCATACAAACCAAAAGCAAAATTAACTGCAACAAAACGTTGGATTCATTGCTGTGCAATGTATAGAGTACAATGTTTCTAATTCAGCTGAAAAGCTGTCAACAGTTTGAGGACATGGTACTGTTCAAGTTTAGAATGCAATTATTACTTTTTTTTATATGCTATTGTTTTTATTCCTCGAGTAAAAAGAATAAAGATCATAAGGACAAGGCGTTGGTTTGAGTTTAGGTTAGTAATGCAAGGGAGAACATTTCAGGGCAAGGATGGTGTTGGATCGAGTGCCTTGTTGAATAATGCAAACATGTCGGCGAATCCACCAAATGACATTTGCACAAAACGATGTATCTACAACTGGAATTTTTTGCGATTGTTTGATAGTCAGCTGCGGAATACTGTCATTCAACACTGCACAATGTATGCGCATTGAAACTATTAAATTAACAGTGCGACATACGGTAATCAGCATTGAATACAATTGTAAAACATGATGGTGCATTGTCGCTATTAATTTGTGAACCAAACGTGTTAATTCAATTAATATTTAGTTAATTTACACGTTGATTTGGGAATTGCAGAAGTCAACTTTTTGTATGTACCAACCATAGCTTGATGTTAGCAGCTAAGGATATCGAATAGATTCGCACTGCGCAACAAGTAAACGAGGTATAAATGGCCACATGTCAGAATTGGCTTGGTATTGCCATATTTGGCGCAACCAGCTTTCATACATCCCGCAATGCTGAAACCGTTGCTTCGCCGGATCACCGATATGATGCTGATGTTAACGCAATTGGATGCTATTCAGCTTATATGCCGTTTAGCGCACGAACATTGCTGCATTGTTCGACTGCGACGCATGCAGATATTGTAAATGTGGCAAATATGTTGCAATTGTTGCCGCTTTGCCATTACGGATTCGTTATCGGATTGCATCGCATTTGAATCTTGTCGCGGATTGTTTAACATTGCTTCTATTTTGGTTTTGGTTTGTGTCATGTTGGATCTACCGTTGGGCCAGATGTTTTGATGTTTTGCTAGGTTTCCTCATTGAGACTACTTGAGACGAACCTTACTTGCTTTGAACATTATCCAGACATTTTCCACAGTTGACTGTGCGCTGATGTTCTCTTGAATATCAAGCATATGGGGAACGTTCAGCTTCGTAGTATTCCAATGATGGTGATTCACTTGGAAATGTTGAAATGTGAAAATGTTCTCTTGATCTACATCAAACTTGAAGTTAGTTTTTCAATGATATCCACAGATGTTTCAACTCTACGCGTAGAGTTGAAGAACATCTTCAGTTGGAGATTTAACATGCAGATATTCAACGCGCTTTTCTGAGATTTTTTACTATACCTGAAGATAGCCTCTGCTGAAACTAAAAATGCTAATGTCCTTTCGATCTGGGAATGATTGCAACCAATTTTACTGAGGAAGATACGGTGTACTATCGAAACGTCTTCTTAAATTTTGAAAGTTCTGCCTGCGATTATTGGATTTTAATTTCTTGTTGGATTTGTAAGCGCCTACCAGCTATAAAATTATATTTCTGCTGAATTAATTTCATTGACATTTAGTTGTTTATCATTTACGTCTCAACTCAATTACATCTCTATTGATGATTACACCGTGTCATATTGTTTGCATTGTTCTTATATGTACGTGATGTGCCGCTCATCGTTTGGTTGATCACCATGAAATGGTTGCCAACTTTAGAATCGCCTGCCAAATTAGATTGTGACTGTGTTCTTGATTCATTTCCATGAATTTCCAGCTTGTCGCATATCACCCGTTGTTTGTTGTTGCTTCCAATTGTATTCTCCGAGGGAGAGTTTTCTCCAATAAAAGTCTGGCGTGTTCGATTTTCAATTATGCCTTTATGTGCAGTTTGCGTGATTAACTAATCGATAAGTATTGCTCGCTGATTATATTAAATTGCATATGGCATAATTTCTTATTTATTTGTGTATTTTTAGAAGAGATATATTCAATAAAACAAAGGAATATGAAGGATTTTTACTTGTTTAACTAGAATTCTCATTTATTTATTGCTGTAAAACTGCAGCATCACTTCTTCTTGTTTGTATTTCTCCAATGAAGCTAAAATAAATGATCGGTCCTTAATTCATAGGGGAAAATCCTGTAGATTGCATTTTTCCATCGGTTATAATTTCTCAAAATGCAGCATCACAACCTCAATGGAATGTGCAAATACACATGCAGTTTGTATCCACCACTTTTGATTTGCTGCTCTTTTAACCATCGCCATCCTCACGATTATAGAATCTGTTGAAGCTGGTTTTTGTTCGTTAGATGCATCCCGGGCAAAATGCGACCTTTCGTTTAATCATGGCGATTTTGCTTTTTATCTCGCAGTTGGAGCTTTAGAAATGACCAAACTCTACTGCAATAAGTTCGATTTTTGTTAAAATTGAAAATCAATTTGAACTTTAGTATTATTGGTTTAATTTTGGTTAACTACCGGATATAGTATTGTTATTGATATGAAGTAATCTTTAGTGGGTTATTAGTTTTGAGCATAATAATTTGTAACAATACCTCGATAAACATGATTACAATTAATTGTTCACTCTCCACCATCTATAACTATGCCCTGTTTGAATAATTAAACTTCACTGCTTCCCAACGTTATTGTTACTTTTAGTAAGCGATGGTGATACATATTGCACATTGTACACAAATTTCCTTAGGCTGATGCAAATCGAGCACAACCTGTCAACATGTGCCTAGTTTTACAACCAAATTAACAACTTGGTTGGGAGTTTCAAATTCAATTTACATGAATTTAACGTGGAAATAGCACACAGTATCTTAAACTACTTGTTGTATGTTCTTCGATAGAAAGAATCTTATTCTGTATGAATAATACTCGGATTTGTCTTCATTCAGATCGACATTTTTTCGAGTTATGCAATAAAAGCAATTATTTTCCAAATGTGCAAAATACCTTCAGAAAACAGTATAGACTCAGAAACTCTCAATAAAGCTGGCATTAGTTGGATTTTCTTAAAGCAGTCGTAAAAACATTCAACAGCTCGAAATATTTGAAAGCAAGGAATTCCAATAGCTCTGTCCGTGGTGCATAACTCGTATCCTACGAAAAGCAGTGCATTGTTGCAGGAAATATGACTTATTACAGTGAAGGGATGCCGGAAAGCATATTTTCTCGCAAATAACATTCCCATTGTCTCCTGTAAACCAAACGCATTTAAGCTTATTGCATTTTGGTGCATTCTTCGTGTGTGAAGTAAAATTGAGTTTTTCAATACACGCAACACTTCGGACTGGGATGGAATATGTAAAACGGAAAGCACGCATTTTAAATAGATAGAACCAAGGAAATATGAATATTAGGCCGGGACACTTTGGAATTTGAAATAAAGAGCAAAGTAAAACAAGTGTTGATGTTGTAACAGTCTAACTATCAACATAATCATTAAATAACAATAAGTAAATTGATTTTGCAGATATACAAATTCCTTTAGCATTAAACACTAGAGCTCCTTATACAAGGAGTCTAAAATAACATGAATGTTACAATAAACATCAGCACATTGTACAAGTTGTTAAATCAAATTTGAATCGCATATTATATTGCACTAAAAATATCAGATTACTTATTTGTTACATGCCTGCATAAATAAACTTCCAAGCAAATATTTTTTACATAAGTCACAAATTGTTTGGCTTCTTTCTAATCAAGCTATTAGCTCGTTGCACATTTCCCTGTTGTCGTTTGTACAGTGAACATTGAAATAATTCCTATAATTGAAGTAATTCAAAGAATATTCTCTTCGCATATCTGCCAAATGAAGGCGGAATTAATTCTTACTGGTTTTAGTGCAATTGCGACGAATACTAATGACGTTCGGGGATAATTTGCAGGAATTGCACTCTATTGTATGCGTTCCACTCGTGTTTTAATCTGGCCCACAGCTACAATCGCAGCCTAGACAAAATTTGCAAATTTCAATGGAATTGCGTACGCGTGCCGCTGTTAGAATTTCCTCTCCTGCACGAAAATCGTGCCGAACAATGATTCGTTATCGTTTGTCGCCGACCAGTATCGCGAACACTAAACTTTTTGTGATTCATTAAAATACCACATTTACAACTTATTTTTCCTGGTGTGGCAAAAGCGTTGCTAACCTAGTCTTCCTGCCGTATTGTTGCAGCTTCAGTAAGGAGCTAACACCATCGGAATGCTTCTCACCACGGACATGGGAATGCGGTGGTTGCCATTGCTGTTGGTATGGTGGTGTGGCACGCTGGCAATTCCAGCGCCTGCACCGTTAATGCCGTCCTTCTCTACTACCAACCAGCCGGATGCGTGGACCTGTCCGGAAATCAATCAACAACCGCTGGTGGAATGCAGTTGTGACATGCCGCACACGCTGCGATGTTCTGGAAATCGCGGAGGCATGCAAATTATTGGTAAATGAAAAACTAACCATATCTAAAACTCATTTTGCTAAACTGTTTTATTTCATTCTTTAACAGGTAAAAAATTACGGTCAATGGGTAGTGATCCAGCCGTGTCTTTGCTCGACTGCACGATCCAGAACATGACTTCTCTCCCAGGTCCACTTTTGCAAGGCGTTGCGCTCCATGGCCTTGTCATCTCCTCTGGGGAAATCAAAGAGGTACATCATACAGCATTCCAAGGCTTGGCATCTCCACTGCAGGCATTAGGTTTGCCCAATAACAAACTCACCAGCGTTCCGACATTAGCGCTAAACAGTTTACCAGAATTGGATCGTTTGGATCTGTCCAGCAACAAAATGAAATTTGTTGACATGGAGTCATTCAAAGTGAGTAGCAACGCATGCAAAGAACCAAACTAATGCTTTACCATTCTATTACAGGGTCTGCAAAACTTGTCCTTTATCGAATTAAGTGACAACATTATTACGAAAATAGCTTCAAATGCTTTTCACGACCTTCCTCAACTTCGTATCTTGAGATTAAGAGGAAACCAACTAACTGTTTACGCAATTGCCGCGTTAGACCCCTTGCCAACTATCGAGGAACTGGAACTATCAGGAAATTCACTATTGGGACCTTTGGGACCGCACACCTTTCCGCCCATGGAGTCCCTGAGTGACCTGCAACTTGGGCATAACACACTGAGCAGCATCAAGAAAGACGCCCTTATGGGATTGCCTAATCTCACGACACTCTCGTTGCATCATAATCAAATCGATGTATTGGAGGATAATGCATTTAGCCAGTTAGGAGGGTTGGTCAACTTGGACCTTGCCCATAATCGCATTGTTGCCGTGTCCGGGGCATCACTTGCGCACCTAGTCAATTTAATCGAGTTGGACCTCCGACATAATTTTCTGCGAGCCTTAACAGCTGATCTAATCCTTCCATTGAAGTCATTGGAAGACTTGCGGCTTGATGACAATGACATTTCCATTGTAGCTAGTGACGCACTGAAGAACACCACGGTCCTTAAACGATTAACATTAAGTGACAATCCATTGAACTGTGATTGTAGTTTAACTGAATTTGCTGTGTGGTTATCAAGCTCAACACTTAGTGTAGAAGATAAAAACTCTCCAGTTTGTGCAACGCCTCCAAGTTTGGAAAACGGCCTTCTTGCAAACGTTTCTGTTAGAGATTTAGTTTGTGGAGAAGATGATGAGATCATCGGAGCAATTGAAGCTCCAATTGAGGCGAGGATCAACCTAGAGACTTTTAATTACGATGGGTCTAAAGTTATCTTGGAATGGAGCGTGCAAGATGCAGCTGTGCCATACACATGCGATGCAATCTTTGTTTACGAGGAAGCAGGACAAGCAGAAGTGCTCCTTGAATCAAATCCCTTAAAATGTAACTCAAGTCAAGTGAGGAATCCTAAAAGTCTACGAGTAACCGTCGCAACATCATCACATCTACAACCAGGCCATCGATATCGTTACTGCGTTGTTTTACTAGAAGCCAAGCAGCAGACGGATGACTTGTCACTTGTGCTTGGTTGTTCAGATGTGTTACCGTTAGTACCAAATGGGCGGGTACTTCCACGAACGGACGTTGCCACAACAAATAGTAAACTCCCAAGGGTTTTAGCAATCCAAGCTAATTTATCATATAATGGTCATCTTAGTATTCAACTTAATATCTACCCGTCACCACAAATTACCCAAACACAGACGCAATGTGAGATCAACATTGCAATCCTTGAACAGGGTTCGTTATTAACTCAACGTAGAATTAACTGCACAGAACCAAGATATACTTATGTTGGTTTACACGAAAGTTCTTACAGGGTATGCGCGAATATAATCTTGCCGGGACCAACATTGGATCCAACTTTGAAACCCCGTTGCATCACGGTATTCAAACATGTCGACGCGCGGAGATTCTCTACGCTGGACATCGCTTTTGTGTCAATTTTCCTGTTACTTAGCTTGATGGTCATTGCTCTAATCTGGGGCGTGAGGAAAGTTCTTCTGCGGCCGAAACTTACAACGCATCAGTGTTTCCTACCGCCGGAATTAGACGACGAGCAGCAACACAATCGATATGTCAAGTTGCAGGCAACAACAAAACTTTAAGATAGTGTGATCGATTGACTTGGTAGTCAAGAGGTTTTTAAATAATGTGCCATATCATTCATCTGTTCAACTGTCTTTAGCATGTTTATCACATGGGATGAACAATTGATTGCTAAAATGGTGACTGTAAACTGTTCTTGATCATTCTAATTGAAGCAATTGTGTGCTTCGACATTATAAATACTATACATATATTATTATATAAATGTTGTTATTGCTGTATTTGTTTCATATTTTATTGTATTGTGTATTATTTTGTAAAAATAGAATTTTGCACGTGGCAATTATTGTGATTAATTGGATTTTATTAATGACATGTAAATATATTCGCTGAATTTTACTCATAGAACTGTAACGCGCGGAACTAATATCTTATGGTAGATTGATTATTGTGTAATTAAATTGTAAATGCTTAACACATTAATTACAATTGTCTGAATGACCTAGAAGATGGTACAGACACGGTCGAGTGATTTTAAGTCATTTCTTGTAATATATTGTGTGCCGTAAATGTTATTTATACATAGCTTTGTACTTCATCATATTGTACTTACCATTTTTAATATGCAAGAGTATAGTTTGTTTATTTAGTTCACTGCCTGTACAATATGCAAATAAATCAATTATCAGGAGACTAAAATATTTTTGTATCAATATGTTATTCTGTTATCCAATATTGCAGATGAAATAGTTCTTCTAAAAGTCATCCAATACTAAAAGCAAATATTTATTTAAATGTCTATCTAGTGATCTGGGTTCCTGGTTCTTTTCAGAACTGCAATATTACAAAATATATATATAAAATATAAATATATTCTCAGGTTTTGGAAATTTGTTCCGTCATCTGATTTAGCTGCTTGCAGCCAGGCCAAGCAACCTGGATTTCCTGCGTTCGAGTCTCAGTTGCGGGAAGAACACTTTTTCTTCACAGCAGTTATCAATAAATTTGTGTATTTCTGATAAATGATATGTGCGTTACATTCTTCTTTGGTAAACGACTAAGAAATTTCACGCATGTTATTATAACAAATAGATAAGGGTCTTGGGTTCGATTTCTAGGTCTGCTGAGAGAGTTTTACGGAAACTTCGAATAATAAAAATAATGAGCGAATCAACAAGGGTAGAACTTCATTGTTATAGTCGGATTGCAAACTATAATAATAAATAGCCAATACAACCACTCGTCAGTACGAAAGCTTGTTGGCATGCTACGTAACATCCACGGCTTGTGCCCCAGGGGTCTCGGGTTCGATTCCCAGGTGAGGAGGCACTTTTCGACAGAAATTAAATAATTCCGAATTACATAGCAATATATGGCTCTTCCATAAGAGTCAATGTAAATCAATAACAGAAAATGTTCCAACTTCCATAATGGGAGTTGGATAATAAATACAAGAAAATAAAATAAAGTAAAGTGGGCCTCCCGGAAGGGAGGCCGGGGTTTTGAACTTTGTAAGACAGCTGTCTTAGAGATCGCGCGCAGCGCGATCTCTTTAATGACTTCGCCGGCAGAGCCGGCGAAGTCA
>JAODGC010027054.1:48912-91208 GCA_027574925.1 Ecitoglossa quadriceps | reverse complement strand
ATCACTATACTAGTAGAAAGAAGCATGTATAAGAACAGCATATGACAGACCCATTCTAGAGAAGATCTACCAAGTCCAGAATACAATGTTTTGATTCGTCACACGTAAACAACTCGCGCTGCAGGTAAGTAATCCGATCACCCTTTTTTGTCAACTGTCACCAACTCTGAACTACTTTCAGTGCTATTCCACATTCAACTGTACCCAATACTCGAATGTTATTACAATGTCGCAAATGTAAACAACTCTCTCTGAAACTATAACTTGCATATTCCTCAAAATGTACATTTTATTTGTCAAACTAAAGTAAACCATTTTCATTCGCATCTTTACTTACTGCATAGCCAATCACACTCCTTCCAATCCCTCTTCTAAAATTATCTGAAGTGAAACAAAATAAAATGGTGCAACAATCCATTCGCAATCTTGTTGATTTGCTAACATCCTTCATTCTAACAATATCTCCATGTGATTGGACTGAGTTTCTAAGTTTCCTAAATAAAATACAATCTAGTTATGTTTCCCTCTATTTGTAACGAGAAAATGGAAGAATGATGCAAGCGCACTTTGTAGTCACATTGCATCGTCTACTCTCAAAACATTTCAGCTATTTTGATTCATTGAAAACGTAAACAACTCTAATTCACTACTAATCTATTATCTTTAGCCTTCACCACAAATGCATATCATTACACTGTTCGGTACAACAATAAAAATAGCTGAGCGATGTAAACCATCTTCCTGAATCTAAGTCAGTTGAGAGAGAAAATGGTCTACCGTCAATGCCACGGCTGATTTCTAATTCAATTTCAAAGTGTTTGCCTTAGGGTTTGTCTATGTAACAGACAAATAAATTGCAAGTTAATAGATTATGTGAACATACTGTAAACCATGCCGATCATAAACCGACACCGTACCCGGTCTTGATTGATTGCAGAAATGGCTGGAGTGTTTCGTTGATCTTGGTTACGAAATGTTTGATATTCATTAAATTGAGATGTGTTTTAGTTTCTCCTGTTTAGGTGAAGTGCAAAGAAAGAATTTATTCTAATTTTTTCAATATAAATTCGAAGTTTTCTATTCGATGTATTTTTTCTACTACAGACCTCTTAAAGTTACTATTCAGAACTAATTCCCTTTGAGAAATTTGCAAAATTATAGAAATCTTCAAAAATGTAGATATCTACAAATCAAAAAATCTGTAATGGATTTTATCCAGCTATTAAAAAGTGTTTCCTTGCAGCCAAAGTAGAGGCCATAGCTGTCCGAGCGTTCCACCATTGTCCAAAGACTGTTGCCTTCTCTAGCTTACTTACAGACTTTTTATATTCTGTAAAAATTAGTGGAACATCAAAAACACATGTAATACCTCCGTAGGTAGTTAGTTGTCGCAAAAACTACTTAAATCAAGCCAACTTCTACTTCTTTCAGGATGAAAAGTTAACTATTAATCTAAACACAAGTATCCTCATTTAAATCGCTTTAATTTCTGTGCATTTAGTTGCCTCATGCATGTTGCTACAGCGCCCACGGGTCCTGTAAATATTTAAAGAGCTTTCACAGAGAATTAGCCAAAGGCGCAAAGAGATTAAAAATTAACCGCTACTGTTCCGTATTTCCGCATTAGCGAGAACAAGAAAACCGCTTAGACACTTAAGATCGAATTGGAACTTCACCTAAATTGCAAATATATTTAACACCTACAAGCATATTCAATCAAAAAAACAAGTAAAACTATTGGAAACAAATGAATATGATGAGTTTATTAAGTCTCATTGTACTGCACTATTATGAGATAATTGATTATTAATAATAATCATTACGTTGTGTGAGCTCACATCCTGGATACACAGTTGGAAGACAAACCAATAGTTGTATTAGTGTATTTACTAGTGTTATATTGAAGTATATTGCATTTATTATATAGAGTGAGTTGCATTTGTTTAAATGAAAAATGTTAGCTGCTTTTTAGTAGTTCTATTGGTATTCCATTTGTATTGCATTACTTTGGTTTGTATTACTTCTTATAAAATCTGTGCTATTAAGTTGGATTTTCTAATAGAGATCAGTAATTCTAATGGTATATGATAAGAAGTGGGTGCCTTATTGAGGAGAGTAATTTGCAAAAGATGTTGTTCGATCGATGGTGAAGTGTCGACTGTCATTCAGTTTCCAGGATTCGTCGCTATTAGACCTCGGTGCTTTAGTGGCGCTGGCAAAGGTCGCAAATTATCGCGCGACCTCGTGAGTTTTGTGAATACGCGAACCAATTAAGAGCAAGTAAATTATAATTATTATTCGAATTAAATTCGATAAACCTTGGAAAATAATTAGTATAAGTTATCAACTTATCATAAACTGAACTGTAGAAGACAACAAGCCGAAAACGTTTTTATAACATAAAATATTCAGTATAGCCTATTAAAATCGGGATTTTCGCTAAAACTTTACCAATGCAAGCAGTAATTTGAGTATTAAGATAGAAAATAATCTTAGTAATACCTGCACTAAAATATATTATTTCTAGCTGTAATAACAAGCCAAAAACAAATGATCTTTCTTATTTAGGATTACATTAAACCATTTACATTGTTTATGTCCTCCTAAACAATACCTACAGCACAGTTCATTATTTTAAGAGCCTATAAACCCCTTGCTTTCCACAAAGTAATTCCCAGTGTTATTCCCCTCTCAACACTCTGCCTATTATCCTAATAAATTCAGCCGTGAATTTACTAATTCATTCATCTGCTAGCTGCACATTCGCGATTTACCTTCTATAAATAGCGCGGCAATAGGCAAATGCTTCAATTACTTTAAATAGAAAGAGGATGTGATTTGGTTTGGCTATGCCCTAGACTCGTCGAGTCTATAGCAAACAAAATCTGTGTATATAACCGTGTAAAATAAATAAATTAAAACTTACCGGGTCTTATCAGTGATCTAGATGGTGGCATTCGTCCATAACTAGAACCATCGGCAGTGTGATCTTTAAAATAAAACAGTAAAAGTTAAAATCTATTTAATTTTAATATGAAATGTTAGGCAACCTAATGAACAGTTGGTATGTTGAATTTTAAGTAAATAAAACTTCTCGCTAGTTAGGCAATTTGTATTTTACCTGAACTTCGTAGAATTGGATGATATGTCGACGACAAAATTGGGGTATTGATGAAAACAAGCGGTGTAGCTGTATCTAAACAAATAGAATACATTCATTTACACGTTGTTAGCGTTTAACGCTGTGTAACTTACTGTGAACAATTGTAACCGGCTTGATATCATCATCTATCGCCTCGAAAATAACTGTAAACCATTAAAGTGAGTTAATTAACTCCTTAAACCTTTCAAGTGCTTAAATTAAAAGCAACTCACATGTTTCATCGTCCATCTTCTTCTTAATATCCTCCAACTCTTTCCTCTTGATAAAATGTCCACGAAAGAATTCGTAGCCATCCCTTGGAGCATACTCCGAATTGTCAACATAATCATGACACTTCCACCTTCCTCTCCTGAAAGGATGAATGCTCTCGACCTTTACCACCTGGAACCGCCCAATAAAGCGTCCTGGGGACGGCATATGAGCATCCGAAGAGTCTGAAGGTGATACCCGCGTGGTGGTGATTTGAATGGGACTAGATCTGTTCGACGTAGCATTATTCAAACCGTGGATCACTGCTTGTTGCGTGAGAAGGTCCTCCGTGCTAGACATCACTGCATTCACGCACCGCTTAAGAATAATCTCCTCACAAGCGCAGTAATCCACGTCTTCCGTATATTGAGAGTAGGAAGTATCTTCAGAGTAGCTTGGTGTCTCAATATCAGTTTGTCGGGAAAACTCCTCACCACTATCATCCGCTGGGGAGTCTGGTTCTATTCGCGTACTGCTAACACCTGTTACCACAAACGACGCCGAGGAAGCGGATGATGCTATCGTGGGTTTCTTGCTGTGATGATGTCCGTGCTGGTGGGCGTGCGGATGCAGCGGTGGGAGGTTGGAGGGCCGGTGGCCCACGTGCCCGCCGACGATCTCTGCCGCCGGCTCGATGCGCATCGTTTCACTCGTCGTGCGTTGGACTACGCGGGTTGGATTGTGTCTTCGACGAGGCAGCATAGTGACGATGTTGATTATATTTCTTTACGACGTTTCAGAGTAGGCATTACGTGATGCACTTAGCCCACATTTTTGCCAACAACATTAATCACACACATGCACGAGATTACATTAAGCTCATTAAAGTTTTAATCACTTTGCATCGATTAATTTAATCACCAATTGTGCACGATTTATTGAAATCCCTAAGGCGTCATTAATTGGTGTGAAATGATGGGCTAACAAATTGAGTCTCGTTGCTTGTTCGGTGGTGATGGCTCAAGACTCAGTGTCCATGCCCACGGTAAATATTTTAGCGATTTCTCTCCCCCGGTGCAAATGCGGCTTGCGGCGAGAACGACCTCGAGAATATGCCGGCTGGTTGCACATGTGGGGGCGGCTGGCAACAAAAAACCCTAAACCGCTCTATGCGCAATGCCACAAAACCCGCGGGATTCAAAAAATGGAAGCTACTAAGCCAAGAGACAACATCAAAAGCCCGCAAACAACAGAAATAGAACTACAGGGCTTAGAAAGTTATAAAACCTCTCAGTTGATAAGAAATGAAAAGGATTAAGCCTTAGTAGTCTTAAGTCATTAACAAACTAATTAACTACAAATAGTTTAGACTGCTTTCTGAGGTGCTATTTCATGATTGTTTGATGATTAATCGTCAAAAGTAAAGCAAAAGTGTTGAATATGGACCAAACAAAAGATGTCGAAGTCGAAACTATTGCACCAACCAAAAATGGATTCTTTTCTATCAATAGCAACTTACTCACGTTAAAGATAACTCTCTTCTTTTTATACGGCGGTAGGTATATTATCCAACAACATCCAATAAAGCAATAAACTAAGGTACTTTACAGCAAATTCGTCTTTAATCCCTTACCTTACAATCCACATGCAAAGCATTGGCCTCACCGTGGAACAAATCAGCATCATCTACCTAACCTTACCCTTAACAACCTTCCTGACACCGCCGCTAACAGGTCTCCTAATAGATAAATTCGGCAAGTATAAACCTGTTGTCATTATATCCTTCCTGCTCACTGCAATTATCCACCATGGCTTATTTATAATCCCTCATCAAGAACTCCCAAGTGTTATGTCACCAGCCTATGTAATGAAACATCCCAAAGGTGACATTGAAGTGTGGTGGAGCCCATGTCCCAGTAGAGAATGTCTGGACAATGAAGAATGGACAATCGCCCTTGACGAATGCAAAAACCACTGTCGATTGAAAACGCATTATTTGGCACCAAGAAGTACCATAGGAACTACCAATGTCACCTACATTAAAAAGTATTTAATTATTGAACCAATTTGATCAATTTCTAGTTAGTTTTATAAGTCTTGTATCTATTTCCAGACCTGGACCTATATCATTACTGTTAGATATGCATCCTGACCTGGGTGATCCTACTGAGATCTTCGGGTTGGACATAAAACAGTCCCAGGATGACATATTTAACTTTAAGAAGAGATTCAATGAGGAGTTATTGACAAAATCAGGTGTTAACTTTACTGAATTAGATGCAAGTGATTTACGTTGTGGAGGAGTAGTGCTTCCAACAAATGATAGCTCCCAAACTAAAATAACTAATTATTTCACCAAGAAATGCATGGTGCAAGAATGTAAGTTTACCTTTGGAGGTCCGGAAGTATGTCCGCCGGATTACAAGGCAAGTGACAACAAAACCTTTTGGATCTACTTCATCCTCCGCTTCATTGGAAGTATTGCAATGACTGCAGGTATCACCATAATAGATCCAATTGCCCTTACCATGATTGAAAAATACGGTGGAGATTTTGGAAGAGAAAAACTCTTCTCAAGTCTGGGAATGGCTCTGTTTTCGCCCATAACTGGCTACCTTATTGATGTAAGCAGTAATAGAAAGGGTTACACTGATTATTCCCCAGCGTTTTATACTTATGATATATTACTGGTGATATCCGCAATTGCAGTATATTTAATGCCCTTGGGCACTAAGTTACCAGCAGATAACATCTTTAAAGATCTCGTGCGCATTTTCAAGATACCCAGCGTGACTGTCTTCATTGTTTTCATATTCTTCCTTGGTAATCCATGGGGTTTTATAGAGAACTATCTCTTCTTGTACTTGAAAGAACTAGGGACGCCCAATTACCTTTTAGGTGCTACTGTTACAGTGGGTACAATGAGTTCCATTCCGTTCTTGTATGGTGCAGATAGGATAACAAAGAAACTAGGTCACATTAACATAATGATACTGGCGTTCTTTGCACATGCAGCGCGTTTAATGGGATATAGTTTCATCGAGTAAGTTGCAATCCATGCAAATTGGAGATTAACCAAGAAAATTAATGGAAATTAACATGCCTAGGAGTGCGTGGTGGTGTTTTCCCTTCGAAGCGATGGAATCTCTCTCTGTGCACTTGATGTGGGTCGCTGCAGCAACCTACTGTGCAATTATAGCTCCAAAAGGCTTGTTGGCAACTCTCATCGGGGTCATCGCAATGGCACATTTTAGCATAGGACGCGGAAGTGGCAGTTACATCGGAGGGAGGTTGATTGCAGAATACGGAATCCGCGAAGCATTCAGAATCATGGGATGTGCTGTTACCATCTGCGGGATGGCATATGGATTCCTCCACTTTTGTTGGCTACGGAACACTGATATAAATGATGCGGAAAGTGTAGATGAAGGTTTTATTCGAAGACATTGAATGCGTTGACTATAAAATGATTGATGTACTTTTAGAGAATGATCAGCCTCGGGATATGGAAGCCAGTGAGCCAAAAACACGCGATCAATGTACGATGGTTAGCTTCGAACGGCTAAGTCTAGTGATTGAATACAACCAGATCGGGTCGTTGACTTCAATCGGTCGACTTCTAAGCAAAGTCGATAACGAAATGATAAAGGACCATTATGCCAGAAGGGGTAGTGATAGTTATGGATTGTTGAAAGCACGTAGTAGTGCAGCGAAACTTGCATTATTACGAACTGCAGTTGAAGTATCCAGAACTTCCAACTCGCGGCATTCCATCAAACTTTCCATCAAGTCAATGGGACAATTACAGCGACATCATAGTAGCGGAAGCAAAGTATGTAAATCCCACTCAAAACCAGCCTCATTGCATAGCATCAACACACTTTGTAATTATGATCAAAATATTCGATATTTATTTCCGTTTCTACCACAGACCGTCGAAGTGCGCACTACCAGTGCACCGAAATTAACAGCTCAGAGTGCCAGCATCACTGACAAAGAAAGGCGTTGCTTAATACCAGAGGAAACCAACGAAATTAAGCACGAGCAAATAAAGAAACACAAGATGGATGTCGCCGAATAAAATATACAAAACGCGCGCATTTCATCTATAACATAATCTTAAAAAACATTCAGCGTCCTACTTTATAAGATTCATATCACTTCGCTAGAGATTACTAATGCGTTAGTAAAGCTACGTTGATTTCTTTGACCATTTTGACGCGATGGAGCATTTTTCTCAATGCGCGTACATCGAGTGGCATTGTAGAGTACCAGACCGGGCTTTCTGGAACACACGAGCGTTCGGGAAGTAGATAAAATACATCATTGCGGGTTTTTACGCTTTCCGGACACTTGGAGAGGTAGAACTCGTAGAGTTTGACTGGACATCGAAGGGGATTATCTTCATTTTCTTGTTGTTCATACACCTTTTTCTTCCTTGTGTTGGCTGAATAGAAGTAAATACTTTAGAAACATAGATGGTTAGTTAGTACGAAATAAATACCATGCGCATTTTGTGGAGGATAAAACCTCAAAAGAACATTTCGTCCACTAACTGGGACTTGACGACTGCTACCTTGTCCCGGATTTCGCTTCCAGTGTTTCATGATGTGCGAAAAAGATAGTTGCATGTGTTCATCAACACTCTAAGTAAATATTACATGAAAAATAAGATCAAGCACGTTTAATATTTGCTGGTCGTATTTACCGTGAGATTAAAATGTTTTGTGTTGAAAAACATTAAAGTTGTTAGGAGTACAAATGGCGAATGTGCACCCAATTGTTTACTTTCCCAGAGATGCTCTTCTTCAACACGCGTGACAATATAATCTGCAAATTAAACAATTCCATTTCAACACTTTCACACAGCATGTTGACAGCAATCAATTAACTTACGCGCATCCGTGTACATCGAAGAAAACTTCCCACAGACCTCATCCAAACAATCCGTAAACTTTTCATAGAAACTATCACAAAATATGTTGTCGATTCGACCACATTCATACATGTATTGCTGAATACCTGTCCCAAACACAATATACTGCAATTGAAAACACGCCACCACAATTCTGGAAATATTACCTACCTAAACACAAATAGTAAATTGTATCTGGTGCATACTCTGCTCCAGTTGGCTTCCGCACTTCATTGACAAACAAACAAAGCGAGTAATTCAATTCATCAGCAGTCATTTGCAACAAATCCGTGTTGAACAGCTTTAACTTCCGTGAAGAACGCTCCAAATCTGCGTTTTTTGTTGTGACCCATTGTTTCCAAGCGTTGACACCAAATGTATACTGAAAACAGATGCAAATAAAAGATCAATTGCAATAATGTGAAGCTGGATGCTAATTTAAGTAGTACCTTAAGACACATATGTGCATCTGGCTTCTCAACTGGTTCTGGAGGTGGAGCAGGTGTCGGTTCAGGTATTGGCACTGTGGGTAATGAAGCCGGTCTACCTCTTCCTCTCCTCGAAGAAGTACCGCCGCGTGGCCCACGACTTCCACGACCACGTCCTCTTCCCCTAGGAACACCCCTGATTGCGCCAGTTAGTGGCTCAGTATGGATTATGTCATCCGCACTGGTTAACTCCATTTCCTGAACTCCGGGGGTTATCGTAGTAGGTTCTAAAGCTCCTTCAAAGTCAACAGCAGGCTCTTGATAATCAGTAGCCATCTTGAATGCCATTTGGAGGACTTCTGTTTCGTTGAAGGAAGTGTCAGCTGTATCTGGACTGAAATCTTTTAAAAAAATGCCTTTAACTCATTTCCACAAACTAAATGAAGCCAGTTACCATCAACTGCTTCTTCAGCCTCATCCATAAGTTCCTCCTTTGGTTTTTCTGCAGCTACAAGTTCAGCCATCATTAACAACTCCGCCTCAAACGGATCTCTGGGAGTTTTCACTGGTTCCTTCTTCATAGTCTTTAAATACTCAGTAGAAGGATCTCTGGTCAATGGAATAAGAAGTGGTAAAGGCACCACTAAAGGAAAAGGAACAGCTCGAGGAAGCGGAACATTCCACATGCATAATGGTTGTGGGACGTAAATTGGCACAAGAACAACTTTCAACCGCAATTCATCTTCAAAATCAACCTCACACTCTTTCTCCGCCTTTTCGATTGAAATCTGTGTCTCCTGATCTTCTTTCATTAGACGTACTTGACACATTTTGTTGGCAACGTCAGGTGGTAACTCTTCTTGAACAATGATTATCTTTCTCTGTGGTTGATTATCTGGTTTGCTTTTTGGAGATACCAGCGCTTCTGGTGCATCATTACCTAATAACGACAACATTTAGCAACATATTTAACAATACCAACTTGTAACATACGTGACTCTCTTTTCCGAAGTTTGGCTTGATGTTCTGCAACACAATCATTGGAACAAAACGTCTTTGTGGCTCCATTACGACCAGTAATCTCACACTCTACCTTCTCTTCTCCACAGTGCTCACATTTCCTATTTGTACTCACAACATTATCCAATGCAGCTTTGAATTGATTCAGACAATTCAATGAACAAGCATAGATCACTTCCCCAAACCACCCATACCGTGACACCAAATCAAAGTTATATTTCTTCACTTTGCACCAAGCACAAATAATAATCCTTCGACGGCTAATAACATAAATATTCTGGCATATAACTGAACAGAAGAGATTGTAGGCACCGTCATAGTGCATTGAGTACTTTTGCAACTGGTTGACTGTTGCATAAATCCAACAATTATGACATTTCGCAACTTTGCCGTTCAAATTATGCAAGAACTTGAACACAGTCAAACACTCATCGCCACAGAAATAATAACTAGTGTTCTGGTAACTGAATTCTTTCGTTATCTCCTTGCTATTGTCACTGCAGATAAAACAAAAC
The DNA here is from genome assembly GCA_027574925.1 of Ecitoglossa quadriceps. Taxonomy (NCBI): domain Eukaryota; kingdom Metazoa; phylum Arthropoda; class Insecta; order Coleoptera; family Staphylinidae; genus Ecitoglossa; species Ecitoglossa quadriceps. Next base: position 80,978 of record JAODGC010027054.1, on the reverse strand, counting down.
GTTGTTTCTTTCTTTGGAATGTAAGGTGGTTTGTTAGGAGTTGTCAGTTGTACAAATTTGTCTCTGCATTTGTAGGTACAAAAGAATCGCTGTGCTATTGCTATTTTTGGATCAGTTGTGCTGGACATGGCTAGTTGGCAGAAAGAACAAAGTCGAATCTTTTTCTTGCGGGTGTCTAGACAGGCTCCACTGCAAAATTGACGGATTATTGAACCAAAACGCACGGAGTATTTTCCTAGTTGGTGGAATTCTACTTTTTTAGAACATTCAGAGCATTTCGTGAATTTATGCTGAAATCGATCTAAAACCAAACAAATTACAATATGATAAAACTATGCTACAAAATACTTCAGCACATCAACATTAGTCAAGAGCCGTTAATAACATCTCGAAGAGAAATTTGAGCAAAACTTCATAAAATATATATTTCCAAGTTAGTTAACTTACTTAAACAATATTCCCTGCAAAAATCCTTTGCTTCCCATGAACAATATCCTTTGTTTTCATTTATAATCCTCAAACACTGCTTACACTCCCTTGTATACTTCACAAGCGCATCTTCGGGAATATGCAACTTTTTATCAAAGTAAGTGGCTTGATTAATCTTCTTACAATTGGGTTCTAATTTGTTAAAACAGGCATCTCCACAAATGTACTCATCTTCAACCTCTTTATCCTCTTCAGTGTCAGCCTTCCTCATGAAAGAATACTTAACTATTTTTATTTTCTTACAGACATAACAACCCAGTTTAAGTTCTTTAGTTTGTATCTCTAGATTAATTTCATTCAACGGTTCAATAATGGGCTCAGGTTCTGGTACAGACTCTTCCTCCTTAGAAGAACCTTCATCCATTTTCTCCAGAGCCTTTTCATGCTCTGAAGCACAATCATCTTCACTGCCTGATTCACTGTCATCATGATGTAAGCTGTTATCAGAGTGATCTGCAGCATTAATTGCACTTTGATCACCAGTTTCAGTCTCCATTGGTTCTGTTGCACCATCTTCTATGGCTTTTCTTGGTTCCATTGCAGAAGTGCTTGTTTCTAATGGAGTGTCTGATTGAGGTGGTATTTCTATATTGTGGGTGGTTATTTCTGAAGAAAGATCAGTTGTGTCTATGGAATGTTCAGGTATCTTTTCAATCACATTGTCTGTGGTTTCTGCATCATTTGTTTCTTGAGTTGGTAGTTGTTCATTGGAAATTCCATGTGCTGTAACATCACCTATAAAATAATAATGATAATTTAAGAGAGTTCAACATGGAAACAATTTTATTTAAGATAAAACATTCACCATTAGTGTTAACTTCATGAATGTCACTTATATCCATTGGTTCTCCTTGATTTGCAACACTTGGACTATTATGAGCATATTCAGTTAGTGTTATATCAACTTCTTCATGTTCTACTGCTACACACTTGTCTTTCAACAATAAATTGTCACTTTGAATCATACTTTCAGTCTGAATTATGATAGACTCCAAAGTATCCATAGTTTTATCACTTTGTTCACTATTTTGTTCCATGTTGAAATTCACCACTGATTCTGGTAACGTCTCCGGCGACTCCACCACTCTATCGGTGCCAGAATCAGAAACCGGATCCATTGGTATTAAAACTTTCGTTATTTATTTACTGATTAAAACTCGAGATTCTGCATGTAACAAAAAGTGAGGTTATGCCGTTACTAACTGCTAAACAAAACACTGTAAGAACGTACTTGTCCACAGCGAAAATGAGGAATAACGTCCCACTCAATACGGTCAAAAGTAATCATGAACAAAATATATTCATGATGGTATAAATAGTGAATTATTCGCGTAATTGCCTATTATCGCCGATACCTCTCAAAGAACAAACAAGCCATAATGGCCACTAGCTACTAGATGCGCATGCGCTGTCTGATTTCAAATCTCTTCGATTCTTCTCATTTCCAACCTTCCGCAAAATTCCCCTAGACTGAGCACAACTTATATGCTTCAATGTGGGAAAAAGTGAGTTGCAGCTTGTTAGCGCAGGTTAGTTATTCGATTTCACCAGGCACCCGGTTGGTTGGCGGCATTTGACAACAGCTTGCTAGAAATTGCCGGGTAAGAAGTGCGCGCAGCGCACACCAAGTCAAACATGGCCGCGTGCTAGCTGCTATTTTTCTTTATTGTTTGCCAACGTTATTTAAACGATCGAGTAGTGGTGTTTGTCGTTATCTGCGGGCAGATTAGAGACGACTCTGCGCGTCGCAAATTTGGGACTTGAAGGGGTACGCTCAGCTGCAGGTATGTCTTTGAATTGATATTCATAAGTGCTTTTTCTTTGCCGGTTGCGAAGAGTTTCATCGTCATGAAAATGACTTCATTTCAATCTGCATTTGACTAATACAAGCTAGAAGTATTTTTGGCTTAACGAAGGGTAATGATTGAAAGGTTTCACGTGTGGATATTTCTTGTTAGGTAATTGGTAGTTGTTTTTATTAAGTTTGCAAACAGCTGAAGACGTCCTAGATCTGTAACAGGCAAGTGGTGATCTTAGGAGGTCATGACACCTTTCAAGACTATGTTCTTTTCAATGAGGTTTTAATTTTTGGCAGCATAAAGACGCTCGTTTTTTTTTTTTTTTTGTAAGGATAATCTTACATAGTTTTTGGCTTGGTGTCAAAAATAATAATCCACTGACTTCTCAATGGGTAAAGTGTTGGATTTTAGAACAATTATGTTGTTATTCTCTTGTTTTCAGGCAATACAGCTGGATTATTGTATAATTAAAGGATACACATATTATGATGCGACATCCAGAACATCACCATCATTACCAAAGAAATAGGTTTGTATTCCTTTCTTGGATTGCAAAAAGATGAATTAAAAGTTGGAAATATTAAATTTTCTAGGCCGCCGCCTCAACGAATGTTAGTATCTGTACCTGGTGGTCCACATCCTGGTGTTCTCGTCTCGGTTCCCTCAGCGCCGCAGATGATCAACACGATCGCTCCGATGCAAGCCCCGCCGAATCAGAAACCCGCCGCACCGGTTTACTACGAACAGATGCCGATGGGTAGTACTGAATCGGCAGACGTGCAGACAGCGACAGCACCACACCACCATCATCAGCAGGCGCTGCCCGTTGAACAGGCGCAGCAGCCCGCTCAACTACAGCAGCCAATTGCAAATACCACTACTTCGTCGCAAGTGCCCCACTTGGCAAACATGAAAGAGAAGACGCCGATGTGCTTGGTCAACGAGCTAGCGCGCTATAACAAGATCCAGCATCAGTACAAGCTCACCGGCGAGCAGGGCCCTGCGCACAAGAAGGTCTTCACCGTCACGCTGAAGTTAGGCAACGAGGAGTATGAGGCCGAGGGCGCGAGTATCAAGAAAGCGCAGCATTCAGCAGCCGCGAATGCGTTGGAGAAGACTCAGCTGCGTCGTCCTCCGCCAAAGACAGCGCGGCATATTAAGCCGGGAGGGTCACGCGCGAATGGAGCTGGAATGGTTACACCTACGGTGGAATTGAACGCGCTGGCCATGAAACGCGGAGAAAGAACTGTGTATATTGTTGAGAATGGAAATGGTCTACCTCCACAACAGGTAAGTTAGAGTTTTGATTGTGTCCTGATGTATTTCTTTGAATTGTAATTTTGTAGGGATATGTTGTACCTTATTACGCTCGTCAGAATATGTACCCTCAAGGACATCCTCGATATAACTACGATGCACGAAGACCTCCACAACACATCCGGGGACAGTTCTCCTATGACAACCGATATCACGGTCAGTTCCAAAAACCGGGCTTCCAGCCTTCCAACGGCGAAGTATGTTCTGTACGATTAAAAGTAGGTGATCGCGAATATCCCGGCACTGGCGCTACAATCCAAGCAGCCAGACACGACGCAGCAACTCGTGCCATCGAAGAAATAAAGAAACTGATTGATGAGGAGGAAGGAAAAGCCGCACCAAGTTTAAAACTCGACGAAAACGGTGACGATGGCGGCGAAAATTGTACTTTTAATGACCTCAACTCCGAATTGAAATCGCCGATCTCACTAGTGCACGAAATAGCTTTAAAGCGACACCTCAATGTCATCTTCGAGGTGAAGAGTGAGAGTGGACCACCGCACATGAAAGTCTTCGTTACACTCTGCAAAATCGCAGACGTGACGGTGGAGGGCGAAGGCCACGGCAAGAAGATCTCCAAAAAGCGCGCTGCGGAAAAGATGTTGCAGAAACTTTCAGCTCTGCCGCCACTGCCTCCAACTCAAAATACCACGCAATTGAAGCGAAAAAGGATAGCAAATAAGAAGAAGACCAGAAACTTGGTTAAAGTCAACGCAGACAAGTCTAATGAAGCAGCGGAAGAAATAAATCCTATTTCTCGGTTGATACAAATTCAACAAGCTAATAAAGAGAAGGAGCCGGTTTATACCGTGGTGGAGGAGCGTGGGGCGGCGCGGAGACGAGAGTTTGTCATTCAAGCTTCAGTTAATGGAGTGACAGCGGATGGTGTTGGGCCGAATAAGAAGCTGGCAAAGCGAGCGGCAGCGCAGGCACTGCTTACTCAGTTAGGATTCACATCAACGTCTACAGCTCTTGCAGGGACGGCACTATCGCCTAAAATCGAAAAGGTAGTGGAGGCTATAAATCCCAGTCCGAATTTGAACCTGAGTATGAACTCGAACGTGCCGATGAACACGCCAGTGAGTGAAAAGACAAGAAAGGTGACGTTCCTGGAAGAGAAATCGGAATCTCAGATTGGGGGCACTGGGGGACGGCAGTTGGCTCCTGGCTTATTGATTGTTGGCGACCAAGCAGCACATGTAGGTAACATTTGCTTTGAGGTTGTGCGCAAACTAATCACACTGTTTTAGACCAAATCGAAGGAACCTCTGACGGCACCAGCTTTTAATGAGACCACTTCGCCGAGACCTAAAGTAATTCCACAGAAAATCACGCCGCCGCCGGCCGGTGGCGTGCGTTCTAAAGATAAACTCATGTATCTAGTGCAGCTAATGAATATTCAAGCACAATTTTCCGACTTTCCCAAAGCCAATCATGAGATGTATTTGACTTTGGTGTCGTTGAGTACGAATCCTCCTCAGGTATATATAATCCCCATTAAAAAGTAAGATAGCAAAAAGTGTTGGTTTTATTTTATTTTTTCTTTAAAGGTTTGTCACGGAGAAGGTCCTACGATTGAGGCGTCACATGAGAAAGCAGCGCTAGAAGCTCTCAACGTTCTTTCGGAGATGGGGCTGGACAACATCGTGCCGAGCAGGGACAGCGCAGAGGTGTAAACCGCCCCTCGCTTCCTAAACAGCGCGAGCCATAAGTTATTAGCTGCAAACAAATGGTGATCTAATTTATTATTTACATAGGCGTTCCTGATTTATTAACATTATTTATGTTTGTATTATTCGCGTTTCGAAAACGTTTATTTATTGCGTAGATTATTAATTGACTAGTTTAGCCGGAAACGAGAGATGATATAGCGGATTATTATTCAGGGGAAGAACCTCAGGTTGCTCTACAAGTCTAATAGAAACTCAAGATTACAAGGGATGCATTGGAATGTTTTCGATCAACGTATACACACTGAAAGTATGACACTATCGAATGTTCGTTTCGTTGTTAAATTATGTAGTTGTTATTTTTCGGCGGCCATTTTTTTCTGAGTGAAAATGATTCGCGCATGATTTCACGCACGGAAAGCGTCGTGATGTCATGCAACTGCTGTGACCCGGGAAAGCACAGGTTTAATCTTTCATGCAGTGCTTTCCTGCGAAACAGTTTAAAAACCAAATGTGCTTCGACAAAGGACGACGAGCGAAAACTAAATGAACAACAGTTACGATTAGCAAGAAACAAAACAAGACGCGCCGAGACAGTTGCGATTGACATGGTTGATTGCCAACCGTATCCTCGGTGCGTTCCTTTCTCGATGTTTACATTTCCTCGGGCGCTCTTAAGGGCAGAGAGCGCACGACGGGACTACCACTCACAGACACACATTTCCAGAGAGATAACAGTAGTTCAGAATTGATAACTTAATGTATAGGGTGTTTCAACAATGATGATAAACGATTACGCCCCTAACGACACGATATATCTGTTGTAGGGGATGTGAGTATTCAATTGAAGCTTGTATTAATTACTAAGTAAAATAACTAGATGTATAATAACGGGAACATGGCGCAGTATTTCGGCACCTTTGAGCAGTCGAAGGTGGTTACGTTAGAATTCCCTACAACCGATCTAGAACAAGACAGACAGTTTGGTTGAATTTCAAGGGGCTGTTATAATGTGGGCAGAAGAAAGGAGAGAACAAAATTACTTTTATGCGCTTTTATGTATTGAGACATCCTGTATATGTATGTGTATGCAACAAGCGACGCGAAATGAGCGCAATCATCCTGCTGGATACGCCATTTTCGCGTCCGACAACTTGTTAATTTTATTTATTTATTATGCATGTACCAATTGTGCGCCAGCGCACTGTGCGGCGCCGCTGCGCGACATTGGTATTGTCGATGTAACCATTAACGATGAAAAACCAAAAGATTTCTTCACATGATGAAAGGCGTTAAGAAATTAGATGTGTGCGCAATTCTGACCTGCTGGATGTAATTGATTTCAGTATTCATGGGCGTTACATTATCATTCGATGCATTGCGCGATGGCCAGCTATGATCGCAGATCATGGGTGCTCATCTGATGTATATTCACACCTCAATTGATTTGAAAGTAGAAATTTCATACTGTACACAATTTGCTGCCACATTGATGTAACTGTGTAATTTGTCTATAGTTTTAGGTGGCATTCGCACGCGTATCATTGCAACGATGGCGAATGCACGTACATGACTCAATAATTGTTTTTTAGCCTCGCTGGCGATTTTATTTTTTCGACGATAACGTTGTTTCATCTATAATTGTGTTTAATTTAATTGCATTAGTGTTTGTTTACTATTATCCATTTTGTTTCATTCTTTAATTGTATTTGCCTCGAATTGAAATTGAAATCAATAAACAATGTCACAAATAATAATACTTGCGATAATGTGACTAGTGATGCGAGATATTAGTAACCAAATAATTACGGATTAAGCTATGGTGTGCATGCAAAGTGCGTGCATGTGAACACAGTAGTCATTTGTTACATGTTTGCGGTAATGAATCACCGCGTAATCAGAGCGATGTTTGATTAATTGGCGAAATTCCTGAGTTCGTCACATTGCTTCCCCAAAATTCTTTGGAATTTACAAGCATTTAAGTTTTCTGACATATTAGAAGATGACACAACATTCTCTGAGTGTAAAATTCTTTAAAACCTAAGACGATAAGTTTGGTAAACTTTTGCATCAATTTAGTACATTTCATGCATACTTCAATCCTGTGTACTCTAATTCCAACAGTGACTTATTTCAGTTCAAGTTAGTCACAAGTTGAACAACCACAAGGAGAAAGAAGTTGTACATGACATCGACCGCTTGCTGGAACAAGGGCTTACATTCATGTTGTACTTTTTTCTCTTCGCATGTAAGATGGTCGTGCTCTAGAGTCATTAAGAATGTTTGGCGCCGTCTGCCAGATGTTCTTTGTTTGTTTGTATCGTATGTACAAGTGCATAGCAATCATGAACGCATTAAAATTTAAATGAAAATGGTCCGGCCCTCGATAACACCAGTAATGTACGAAATGTATTTTATTCAAAAACTTGAATCACAAAAAGCACACGTTTTCTCAAAAATTTCCATAAATATTAAAAAGGACATAATCACAATGAGTTTTAGTTAGTTAAAATCAGTCGATACTGGCTGTATACGTTCTTTACAAAAAGCAATACTCGCCAGTAGCACGTGGCGAGTAAATAAATTGTATATTCTTCCTCCTTTGTGTTTGGCGAGCTTACCAAAATCCGCCGGATGAATAGCCGCCCGGTGGAATGCGTTTCCTCTCGGGTGTCGTCTGAGGTTTTGAATCACCATTCAATTCATTCTTGCTCTCCACCACGTTGTTAGCCTCTGGTTTACTAACACCGTTGGTGTTGGCATCGGCGTGATCATTATTTCCGTTGGTAGTGTTTTGCTCGTGTTCTTTAACATCCTTTTCGGGGTCAGCCTTCTCCTCATTGGTGGTGGTAATGGTCGGGGCTTCTGTGCCGAAGCAGGAAGAGATTTCCGACTTTTTGTGGTTTTTGCGAGGTGCTTCTTCTTCTGGCCCGCCGAAAATTTGAGAATGTCCACCACCTGGCGGTTTCAGCACTCGGCTCGAGTTGCGACCATCGGACATGCCAATACGGAATTCAGTAGACATAATTGGGCTGAAACACGCAAAACGTTTGTAAAATAACGCTCTTGTTTAAATTGTCTTACTTGAATATTCAACTGTTTTTTCAGCCGGTATGATCAACGGATATGTGATAATGACGGCAAATTGTTGTTTAGCCTGCGCAATGTGCAAATTATTGCAATTGCGACCTACCTGTGTGCGTGGATCGTTGGAATGCAGACACCTGGGTGGAAGCGAACGCCGCAACAATGTCTGCCTACGAGTGGATCGCTGAGGTGTGTGCTGGTTGACCGGCCGGCTGACGACGACAAAGTACACCGCGAATTCGTCTGAATCCAACGACCCTCCTTACCAACGCTCCTTGCCGCTCCGGTTCGAACCGGCTCGTAGGATCCGTTACCGCCGCTCAGCATAGCGAAGTGCAGCGAATGCACACGAAGGCCGCAGAAAAGTAATCCACTATTTGTGCCACTCACAATCAGCCAATCCAAGGACTACAATTTAAACATGTGCTTCGTGCGCCCATTCCATCGAGAGAAGTAGGACCACAGCAAACCACATAGACTCAGCACGTGGCTATTGGTCTATTGGGTGTATTCAAGGCGTACAGTTAGAAACTTAAATTTACACGCAACGCAATTAGCATGACTCATGCTGTTGCCTACTGAATGCAGCAGACTGGCAAGCGCAGCTAGCCGAGTTCACAACACTTCAAAAGCCATCTGGAAGCAGGATGGGCCGCGAAGACAATCACCACGCTAATATGCATTCCCAAGCAGCATGGGCGATTTAATTACACAACGTGGAAATGCATTTCGCCTCCGACCAAGAATCTCCGATGAGTAGAAACTCATAACATGCAGTATTCACTTGAATTAACTGAATGCATTTTCCTGTCCCTCGCCCTCCCCACTTTCCTTCCATTCTGCTGGTTATTAATGTACGAATCGCAAGCAATCAATAGGCATGAATAGTTAATGTCAATAACTTCCGTCGACATGGAGGCTTTGTTAGCTGGGTCGATCGATGCATGCAAAGCTGACATGGTGCATGCGACGCCGGCGCGGCTTGCACAAGCAGCAATTTGCACTGGGCGGCAGAGAGGCGGCCAGAGTTGCCACATGAATGTGACTCATCTCCGGCGTCGACAGAGTGGCGCGTCACCCCCCACAATGGGCACAAATGTGATGTAGGAACGTAGTGGAATATACACATGTGTGACAAATTTGCAAACAATGTTTGCATGCACTTGGAACTTGGGATAATGATGGTGTATTTGTTACGGTGTAATGCTAGAATCAATGAATAATAAATAGTGGATTAATGAAAGAATGGGCTATTAAAATACAATGATTAAATGGCATGTATGAATGTAATAGGACTTAAAAGAATAATATATGCGGAAGAACGGAATTGATTGCGTTGATATCTTAATTATTTATGCACTTATGGAAACATTCGGAATGCACTATAAACAAATATGAAGGAAATGAAACTTTCTCAGATGCTTCGAAGCTACATAATTAAATATTGTTGAAAACAGTTCGTTATTTACCCGGCACGGTTGGCTGATTTCTTATTTTATTTAATTAATATTGTTGAAAAACACAAAGAAACCTTTAATTGTCTTAACTGTTTACCCGTTCAACCGATGCTACCTAGTTTGGTTGTTGGGATTAAATTTTAAAAATAATAGCATGAGAAGAACTGTGAAATATTCTTGAGGTTTCTTCCTAAACGGAATCGATAAAGACCTCAAATCTCCCAATCATTTCTCAGAGAAAATTTCCGAAAATATTGCTCCCTAGTAGATTTTCTTATTTGGGTGTTACTTGAATGTAAGAAAAATTTTATGATTTTCTGAAAGGCAAAACACCGAAACCAAATTTACTTCCTTTCATATGATTTTGCGATCAGCGCAACCTTGAACCAACACGAGACCAAAACCAGAGTGAGCTATAGTGACTTATAATTATTTGCAGATATGTCAAAGTGGGCAAACGGTGCAACCAAAATTATGAGAGATAAGAATAGTCTGTGCAAATCCCGTTGATAATTCGTGCTGTCAAAATCGCATTTTGACAGCAGAGAAATCCATCACAAACAGTTGAGATGGCCTATTTTCAGCAACTACACTCCTCCAGTAATTCACAAACATCAACTTGTTACCATAGAGAAATTATTAACTGTGTATAATGACATACCACTGTAATACGTAATATTATCTCCGTGATAATGCAACCAGTTGATAATATAATAATAAAGTGATATCCGGTGACACATTTGTCGCAACAGCACGTCGACGTCGTGGTGATAATGCAAACAATGACACTGATACTATCCAATCCGAAATGTAAAAATAAACACGCCAATTCTACCACCAACAGCAATCATCAAATATCTTTATAGTACATTGCTTACTAATAGAGGCCATTATGTAAGTAATCAAATAGAAGGTCGAGCAAATTTCCAATGCCTTCCAAACTCAATTCATCTCTCGCCTCCCAAGATTGGTATCAACATAGCATATAGATCAAACTTATTTACAAGAAAGAAAATCCAATTTAAGCTGCACGCCATACTCATGCTAGAAAATGTTGTTGCATTTCAACGCACACAAAACGGCATTCGCCGCTTGATTCGCAAGATCAATAATTCAACCCACCATCTGCCCAGCCCTACACCATGCCTCCCGCGCCCCCTCTAACACAAACCGCATTCTTCCCTTTTCACGCAAATTACGCCACTTTTAATAATTTACAGGTCGAATGCAGCGGGTGACATTGAGGCTATTGATTATTACTTGGCATCCGACTCGTCGAAGGGTTTAAATTGATTTAAGAGATTCTTTTCATCGAGGAGAGAAAAAGTTGACTTGGCGAATTTGATTGTATTGCTGATGCCTATGGCGTTTCAGGATCTTTCAAGGCTTTTCAAAAGTTTCACATGTTTTATGGAGGGTTATAGGAATGAGCTGTTTATGTTGTTTCGGTGCTTGATGTAATAAACACTAGAAAAGAGAGACGAGAGCATTAAGTGAATTGAGTGTTTTTTATCTGAATATGCACAGTTACTGAGTAACCCATCAAATTAGTTTCATAGGATAATAGTTGGCTAAAATATTCAATCAATGCATGACTTGGTGATCAAGAATGAGTCTCCGCTCTGTTATGCGCTTGTGTTATTACATAATCTGCAAGTTCGCCAGTATTTGCCATATCAAAGAAGTAAGTTTGGTTGCCTACAACACGAGTCCATTGCTATAAAATTGAAATCAAAGCCAGTTATACCACCAAGCTGCTGTAAACGCGTTAACTCTACAATAACTACACCGGATGGAGTGTTCGAGTGGGTGTGCATGCCGCCTCAGCATGAATTCGAAGCAATATTTCATTGAATTGCCCCTTCGGCGCGTGCATCTGCGACGCCGCAGAAAGCGCCATTGCTGGTTGTGCAATATTGATGCCTCGCGGCGGCGGCGCAGAATCCGCGATTTTCCGCCCATTAGTTGTGAGAAAGTCCGCCAGATGCGCACCACCGCTTCACTGCAGCTAGCAAAATCCGCGTCCGACGGCGAGTCGTTGGGTGCGTGTCCTTGGCTCCAGCTCTCACTACGTTGTGCCGCGCTGAACAACAAAATAGTACGCTGTGTGTCCTCGTCCCTTGCCGTTTGACCGCATAATGCGAACGTGAGCGTCGCGTATTGTTGGACAGACTCGCGCACCGGCTCGTGTTTCCTGCGACAGGCGTACATATATATCACATTTAGGCTCACCTTTTAACACGGCCGGGATGTTTTCGGGTTTGACGAATCAGGTCAGCTCCTGGATGGGCAAGGGCAGTGAAGCGCCACCGGAGGAGGGCAAGCTGCCTGAACCAGCTGCGGAACAACCGGCTGTAGATGGGGAACTCGCCAACGCCGGCAGCACCAGGTAACAAAACTAAATCCGCGTATTTGTTGTGCTTGAGTTTCACCTCAGTTGTCTGGGACAAAGGAAATGGATGATGTTGGATGAATTTTGTAAGCGCTTTGCTGGCGTCTGTGCTGATTTCCAACACACACTTGACACTTACGCAAAAAATCAATAGTCCTCATTAAAAATCAATTTCAAGGTTACTATTGTCAAAAGTTGTAGGTTAGCTGTTAAATAGGTTGCATAAGCCACTGCTACCGTGTACTCCTTCCCCTCTCAAATTTCAAACACTTTAAAGAGTATTGATGTTTCTCGGGCAATAATTGATTCGATTTAGGAATGCCGTGCTGCAATTCGGATGATTTGCACTTGTTTAGTTATAGGCGTTTGTGGAGGCATGAGTGGCGTAACGGACACCTCATAGGGTCAAAGAAATTCCGAAAAATCAATAATAAATACAGTCTGCTCTGGAAAATAGAACATCCGCACCATACGTGAATTCAAACACATCCCAACCACAGTCAAATGAATGCAAATGTTTTGAATTAATTTCCACTTTAATAAAAGACTTAATGATTCCGGATATGAGAATAGAGTGTTTTTTCTTCATTTACATACTTTATACTTCCAGCCCAACAAAGACCAGTAAATTAGAGATGTTCTCCAATGTGAAAACGCAGATCGGTGGTATTGGCGGCTGGATCGGTTCAAATATGCCCGCAATGCCCGCCATGCCCAGCATCCCTAAGCTGCGTAAGGGCGAAGGCGACGCGCCCCCTGTGGAGGAAGCGGCACCGCCAGCGGAAGTCGACCCGCTTGCCGACGCCGCGCCCGCAAAGGATGACGACGACAACTCCAGGCAAGTATATATTACGACGCGCCATGCGACCACCCCCATAACTGACTGCCCGCAGCGTGGGGTGGCGTTTGGACTGGCTGCTCGTTCTTTCGTTTTAGTGGTCGATGTGTGTGTGTGTGTAAGTTACTGTGACTACAACCTTTAATCTGGTTTTCTTTGATTTTCTTTCGTCACGCATTTGGCCTTGATCTGCGCCTTACCCCATGCCATCCAGAGGTTCTCTCGTTTTGTGTCATTTGCATCAACTACATTCATCGTTCTGCACACTATTTCCATGCTCGTACCACCCGGTCCTCTCATAGATCATAAACAATGAACGTGCCTGTGCTAGATTGTCGTGCTCTCGATGTCTTTGCAAAATAAGTAATAAAATTTGTTACTCCCGGCTTTTCAGCGCTACCGGCGGAGCCGACTCTGGGCCCGGCACGCCGCCCGAGTCGCCCACAGAAGAAGCCGTCAAAGACGGACAATTTGGCAATGGTAAGTCCTCCCGTCATAGAACCACCGTCATTGATGTCGCTCCATTCTCAGACATACTTTCGACAGCTAGACGATGTGTCGATAAATTGGAATGTAAATTAGTGCATTAAAAGTCCACCTAAAAACTTTAATTAACCCAGTTTTGGGCTACCTCTTTCTAACATCTGGTAGGTATTGTGCCGTGGGAAAAATCAGGTTAATTGCGCTCATTTTAAATTAACACATCCCATCGATTTCGCCTCATTGCACTAGCGTCATCAGCAGCTGCTGTAATTTCTCCCATGAACGACCCTATTAATTTTGTAAACATCAATTCCCCAGTGCAAAGTAAAGCATTGGCTGGTGCCAAATCGTTCGGCAGCTTCTTGTACTCGGCGGCAAGCAAGGCCGGGGCGAAGGTGAGCGAAGCAGGGGCGAAAGTAAAAGAAGTCGTAGAGAAGAATGTAAGTCTCCCAATCACCTTCCGCAACATCCACGTACTGCATTGCTTATTCCACAGACTATTTTGGGTGAGTTCAACAAAGAGCAAGCAGAGTTCGCTGCGAAGCAGGCGGAAAACGCCGCTAATTCCCTGCCACCATGGACGGGCTGCAGCAATGAGGACGCCCTCAAAGAGGAATGCCTCAGCTTGTCCACCGATAAGCGCAACTTCGTGCGTAGTCCTCCGGCTGGAGTCGACTTCCACTTTGACTATGACATCTCCTATCCAGTTGCTATGTCTATCATGGAGCAGGATCCAAATTTAGAGAAGATGCGTTACGAACTTGTGCCTAAAATGTAAATACACATAGTCTTCCCTCTTTAACTAGAGGCATTTTAATGAAGTTTTGTTCATTGCAGCATAACGGAAGAGAACTTCTGGAGGAATTACTTCTACCGCGTTAGTCTCATTTGTCAAGCAAACGAGTTGTCCTTCATGTCGCAGGGTGACAGCCAGTCTGGCGAAACCACCTCTGATCAGCCCCTAGGTGAGCCTTTGTAATTACATTAAACCTGTCGCCTAGTCATCACTGCATCAGAACATTGAACCCATAGAAGATCATACTGCATAGAGTAGACAACAAATGTATGGTTAAATGATGGGTTTATTATTTCTTCTCAAAAATCATGTTTCTAACTGCAAAAATTTCAATGTTTGTGTGATAAACCCATTATTTGTCCAGAGTGCAGACTATTATTTAATTGCTTGTTTAGTTGTCTTTATTTTTTTTTTTAATTTCATTGTTGGTACCAAATTGAATTGGGGTTACAAAAGACACGAAAACCAATGAGTTTATATCAGATACGATGAAAGTATCCACTCAGGATTTGGCCGAGGTGAAGGAAGGAATGCGTAAATTAGCGTTGGGCTCAAAAACAGGTGGTAAGTTTATTTAATTTCAGTTTCGTTTTCTTTTGCCTTAAGTTGTAATTGACATTTAGCTTAATTTCTTCTTGGTTTCCCTTGGTTTTTATGACTTGGTTGTTGATTTAACGAGTAAGACATCACCATCACCGCATTTCACCACCATGTAGCTCACGTAGCTCCAAATGGACAATTAACGTGAAGCTAATCAAACATACCATGAATGTGTGTGCCTTTAGAATGTCCTAAATGTATCGTTGTGTGCTACTCATCTGCATCTTTATCGTATACTAAAGTTAGTTTCCTGTATGGTTTTCTAACAGCTTAAAAGAAGATTGGGCAAGCGTAATGTAGCTTCCATAATACAAATATCTTTATCTTCCTTTGACCTCTTCGGTTGCGATTGCGTGCGATTCGATTGGAATATTCGAGATCTTAAGCAGTGGTGAATATAGGCAAAAACGTACATCATTCACCACGCTGTTGATAGCAGTCTAACGTAAAGCAGCGGACTTATTGTTATTGAAGAATTGAACAGATTGTAAATGTGCACACCGACGATACACTAACCACACACATCAGATACACTAGTTTTAAACAGACGAAGAAGTTACTGAAGCACGAATTACCAGAAACCTTCAAATTTCAAACGAACGTCTTTGAACACATATGTTTTGCTCGTATATATATATAATATATATATATATTATATATAATATCTGTAAACATTCCTAGTGTTAACTTATTAAAGTAAGGAACAGTATTACCATTACGTACATATTTGTATGCGGACCTCACATGCGTCCTCCAACTATTGCTGCATGCAGGATCATTGTGAGATGAAGCAGTCGTACAAATAAGAAGCAGTAGTTTGGGGATAATGGCTGAGGGTAGAATGATCTGATTAAATAAGGTACTAAATTTGATTAATTTCGATACGTCGACGGAAAATACGCAGAGTAAAAATATTGGTGGTGACCACTGCCACGATTTGTGTACAATGTCGATTTGCTTTCAATCACCTTCCTGTTTGCAACCTGCACTTGCAGCACCCTTCTCGATCATTGCAAGAAAGATGCATTTACCCTGTACAAATTGGTTAAATCTGCAAATGCTCCTGTACAGTGTAACAAACATATCTTCTGTGTATATCTGCTGAAATTAATATCTGGACATTGTAAAAATTTGATGTTGGATGAAGGTGCAAACATGAAGGTGTCGTCGCGTCACTCATCACGACTAGTATACGCAGCGGTATCAATAAATCGAGCTATTTAACACAAAATCGTCTTGTTGTCAATAATATAAATATTATTCTAGTTTCTAAATGAATCTCTCCTCTATGTGGAATATGTATGTCCGCTGCGGTCGTGCTGTGTGACGCCCAAGTGAATCAGATGACAAAATTAAACGCGCAGTCTAGACACATTTCGAAGAAGAAACACGATGAAATAATGAGAGCATATGATTTTCTATGAAAGTATATGAAGCATATGGAAGTCTATGACGTATGAGGTTTTAACAAATAGCTTAAAGAAATTGACAATATCGGTCTGTTTTTTGGTAATTGTACTGTTGTAAAAATAACTCAAAAACATGGTATGTGACATTGAATGTGGAGAACAGTGATTGTAAATATTATTTAAATGAAGTATTAAATCAGGTGTGGATTGCCGCGGCGAGACGCTCTTGATTACTCCCAATTAATGCATCTTTCTGGCGACTTGTCGAAAAGTAAAGGTAAACATTGCGGTTTGAAGCCAATCAAGCACAGAACCAAAGTACAGGAAACTAACGGGAGCGTCTGGCTGGGCGGCAATCAGAATCAAATCGAGGCATTTATTATAGTCTATGATACTGCAAAAAGAGCACTGATTGTTTTCTGTCGCTGGAAGCTTCTTAAGCAATACGACCTTTCAAGTAAGGAAACTGGCGTGTCATTGTTTGGACCTTAGTTGGTTACGCCTTCTTAACTTTGCACTAACGACTGCTTGGTGGTATACAAATGTTTTGGCTTATCCATCAATGATTAATCAATTGGTCACTTTAATATTATTAACGTTATTGCTGAATTGTAATCTGATTTGGTTACTTTTTTTCTACTTATCTCCTCTTTGGCCGAGTATTGGAAGCTTACTGTTACGCTTTTTGTTTCTGATTTGTTTTGTTTCGACCCCAGAAGAGGAATGGGAGAAGGAGCTCGAGGCCGAGTTGCAGGATTACGAGGTGGTGAGTGAACACAAGTCCTCCAGCTCGAAGAACGATAACTGGGAGCAGGATATGGATGACATGCTGGACGACGACGAAGACTTGAAATAAGCATGCAGTCGATTTTCAAATTGCATTTGCATTTTTTTTACTGTGTTCGGACGTGTATAAGCACGTCCTTGGGAGACATTCCTTGAACAGTTTATGTTCACTGTACGAGTACAACCCAAAATAACTATACGACTGATTTGATTCATTGTGCGATCACTATACGGAGACAAGTCCCTATTCTAGTCATTGTAAACTCGAGATTCTACATTAAATTGAAAATTAAAGTTTCATTGGTCTTACATTGTAACCACCAGGATAATTGTATAAATTACACATTCGATACTCTTTGCATTTGCTTACTACGTAGGGATGATATAAAATTGTAAATCTTAAGGCTGTTGACGAGCAAAAGAATCCGGTTATGGTTTTTGTAAATAAGCGCTTTTTGTTGACGCCGAGCTTTTAGGCTCGACGGTTTTCCTACACGCTTTACGTTTGCATTCGGACATGGTGTTTTCCGTTGCGCGTCCTATGATTGCAAACGAATTTGTAAATGACTGTTAAACGCGGCCGTCGGCGGTGGTTTTCTACGGATTGCGTCTATTGTTTGCGTGCGCGCCAACCCCGCTCCCGGAATTTAAAAATTCTTGCGAGCAAATCTAATATATAAATATATATATTTCGTATTTAATGAAATGTCACATTATAGTACTTTAGGATATAGCCTATGTGTGTTGAGCATGTATTTAACCTGTATTCATAATTGTTATTATGCATAACAATTGTTAAATAAATGTAGCATATATGCCTAAAAGGTTTTCCATTTCTTCAGTCATTTATACTTTTTGCAATGCAGATTTTGACAGGTGTATGAATCCACCAGTGCTCAAAATTTAATATTTAATTTACCAACCATAAGTTGTTCATGGAAAATTATTTTTAAGCGCTGACCTCCCTTTTAGTTACTAAAATCCGCATAAATTATTATTCCACAATGAAATCACTTTTCCTACCACACATTTTATACCTACAATAAATCAATAATAATTGTCAAACTATCAAATAACAAACAAAATTCTAAAAATGTCCACCTATATGCTTGGTAGACATTCTGCTCGTATTTCGCGATTGCTCGATTTACATGTTTCCACCACAAATACAATCTAAACACCCTATAATATTACTCTGAAACAAGTTGTACACATCTAAGGTTTCCAGATCCATCAGTCTACTAGCAAATGAAGGCAGCCATATTGGTTTCACTATCAAATTACCTTTCCCTGCAATCAACACTCACCTTACCTTACCCACTACATCTAAACTTTCCAGTCTTCAGTCAATCTTTATGCTGTACTGTCCTATTTAAACAGTGTTTACATTCAATTAGTTGCAAAAGATAGTTATTAAAATGCATGAAGATTATGGAGAAACAAGCGGGTTAACTTCCGGTCTACCTCAACCTACATACACTTTTCAAACAAGTATCCATCGTCAGAGGAGAAGACAAGTGAGACAGTTTCAATGTTGCGTCTGCCTCCTATTTCTGTACGAACGCCTAGATTCTAATAGAAATTGACTAATTTGATTTATTAAGCATTTTTAGCCTAATTGTTGCCATTGCTATAATTCTCTCAATAGCAATTGATATTAATCACCAGATTGATAATAATAATACTACAAATGAAACAGACGTAAATTTCTTGATTTTGACCAAGAATATTCCTCTGCCAGCTTGGAATACCACTGAAAACAATCGGAGAATTAATAAACAGCAATATGATGAAGCAGTTAATGCTGGGATGGAAGCTCTTAGAAAGAAAGAGATAATTGAAGAAGATACTCCTGAATTAGAAAGAGATTCGCCAAGTTACAAACATCAGAAAATAGTTTATACTAGTTGTAGAGCAAGACAACTTGGATGGATTGGATATGCGGAAGAAAATGCAGCAAAGCATCTTAGAAAGTAGGCGTTTCCTTTAATAAACTCAAAATAAACCAGAATTTTGATAGCGAACTTCATTCCAGGGTCCTTAAGCATAATTCGGAACTCTGCGTGTGTTACAACACATCAATTGTAACTCCTACCCAAGGTGAAGACTTCTGCAACCCACCAAGAACAGTATGCAACAACAAATATCGGACCTTTGATGGAACTTGTAACAATCTCCAAAACCCAACTTTTGGCAACTCCTATCGGTCTTTTAGAAGACTCCTAAAACCATCTTATGCAGATGGTATCAGTGCTCCAAGAGTATCAATTGATGGAACCGCTCTCCCTTCAGCAAGACAAATCAGTTTAACAGTCCACAGGCCAATTTACAAAGATGATCCTGACTTTACCATCATGCTAGCAGTGTTCGGGCAATTCGTGGACCATGACATCACTGCAACTGCCCTAAATCAAGGTGCAAATGGAAAGTCCATAGCATGTTGTACTGAGGGAATCCAAACCTTGCATCCAGAATGCTTTCCTGTGATCTTGGACCCTGAAGATCCGAATTATAAACAGCTGAATGTCACGTGCATGGAGTTTGTTAGAAGTCTACCCGCACCAACTTGTTGCTTTGGAATGCGGGAACAAATGAATCAAGCGACGTCCTACATAGATGCTTCTGTTATTTATGGAGATTTAGAACTTTCCCAAAGTTTGCGAAGTTTCCATGATGGCAGACTAAAAATGTTTACTACATCAGATGGGAGAGACTTACTACCACCGTCTGAGGACCTATCTGATGGTTGTAACAGAATAGAGGAGGTTTCTAAAGGTCGATACTGTTTTGCTACTGGTGATGGAAGAGCTAACGAGAATTTACACCTTACAAGCATGCATTTATTATGGACGCGACAGCATAATTTGATTGTTGGGCAATTGAAGAAAGTGAACCCACATTGGGATGATGAGGAGTTGCTCCAAGAAGGGAGGAAGATAGTAGGTGCTCAGCTGGCACATATTACTTACAACGAGTTCCTTCCGATACTTTTGGGAAATGATCTAATGGACAACTTCAATTTGACAATCGCCAAAGGCTCGGGTAGATATTTCCGAGGCTACAATGATAGTTTAGATGCAAGTGCCTCAAATGCCTTTGCAGCTGCTGCGTTTAGATTCGCCCATACATTGATACCATCATTAATTAGAATGATTGACAATCAATCGGATGACTTTGTCCGACTAAGAAAAATGCTCTTGGACCCTTTCAAGTTATACGACAATGGGACCATGGATAGAGCCTTAAATGGCGCTCTCAGGACTAGTATAGAAGCCAACGATCCATACTTTTCAAACGAGGTACTAGATATTTTGATGACTTAATACCACGTCGGGAATGAACCGAACCAATACATTGACTTCCAACAGATATATCTGTCATTGCCTGTTACGTTTTATGTTTCTGTTTTGTTTCACAGCCGCCAGCGTGATATTTAAATCCTGATACTTTTGGTGCTTGCCATTTTTAGCTAAAGCAGCACATGTTCACGAATAAGCTATGTGGTTTGGACCTGGTCTCTTTGAACATCCAGCGAGGTCGCGACCATGGTCTGCCAGGGTATACCAGCTGGCGCGAACACTGCGGGCTGCGACGGGCGCGGAGTTTCCACCAGCTCGATGCTGATGTCGACGATGACTCACTGAGGCGCATAGGAAGTGCCTACAAGTGAGTATTGAACAATGTCAATATCGATATTCGCTCTTATGCCGCAACGAAACTCAATTCAATTGACGCGATGGCGCGTGTAATGAGCTAGACTAGATGTGATTTGTAAGACGCGATGTGATTGATTAATTTGTTAATCGATGTTATAAAAAGACTGGCCGAGTCAGTATCAATGCCTTATGAGTATGGCATTATTTTTTATTGGATCTACAATGTTTGCACACAATGCGATGCCTTGGTTGGTATTGAAAGCATAAATATTACTTGATTTCTATTTAGTTTAATTATATTCATAAGACATTTAGCTTAAACAGGCATTTAGGACCATGAGCATTTGGTCGCAATATTTGTTGTGTTGTCACACTTCGGATGTGACGTTATTTTGATGAGAACACCAGCGGATTTTAACTTTGAAATTTTTGCACACGCGCCACTTATTTATAAAGACGAAAGGTGACGTCGTGACCTATTTCAAATTAGAGCAACTTACACTCAAAAACTGTTTAAATAAAGGCCACCCGTCTAACTATACAACTCATGAAAAATCGTACGCAATGTATTCCTTTCTTTCCACGCAGAATGTACCCAAAATCTGCGCCCACTTAACGCATTATTCTCGAGCGTGTTTTTCTCAGTGTCAGAGGTGTCAGCCGACGTCCTACGACTGCTTAACGATCGCATTCTCTTTATTTTCTTATTCAACTAAAACTTTATGTAGTCATAACGCCTGCACTTGTTTTATTTACTTTATTTTACAGGCATGTTGACGACATCGATTTGTACACGGGTGCCATCAGTGAGAGGCCCATTGAAGGCGGTTTTCTGGGTCCCACGTTGACTTGTTTGATACTGGACCAATTTGTAAGGTTGAAGAAAGGGGACCGTTTTTGGTACGAAAACCCAGGACAGTTTACACGCAGGCAGTTAAAGGAGATTCGAAAAACGAGTTTGGCAAGGATTATTTGCGATAATTCGGATGGGGTTAGTGAGATTCAACCGGAAGTTATGAAGAAAGCAGGTTGGCGTAACAAACGGTCTAGTTGTAAGGCAATAGCTGGGGTTGATTTTAATCAGTGGCAGGAACTGAAGAAGGTACCAATTGGAAAGGATGGGATTGAAGTCGTTACTGTTAAACATTAAAACTAGCTGGGATTAAATTACACTTAATATAAATTTGTAGTTGAAACAAACATACCCGTAGAATAATTTAGGAAGAACCACAACCTTCGCCATTGTTTATACCATGTTTGGTTTATTTCTGATTGGAGCTTGTAAATCCAATCAGCAATGAGAGAGAGATGGCTTTTACTCTCAATGGAAAAATTCAGTAAAGTCAAGGTACATGAATGCGAGTAGCAAATCAGAAATAGATCAGCCTGGTGCATGAAAAATAACTTTTCATTCGTAACACTTGCGTGAGCTACAAGAAATATTGCAGCTCCCCATTTGTGAGCCATGAATCGCTTAAAAACGAACGGCTTAAAACTCAAGCAGTGATGTAGTAGCTCTAGTTACCCAAGAACAAATAATATTCAGTTTTATGAAGTTGAATCAGTCGAATTGAGTGCGCACAAGGACCATGGTCAAGATCAGCCAGTGTCACACAACTCGTGGCGTGAGAAAAAATCAGAGACTTAACGAACACAGTCGGTGGAGAAGGACTGAGAAACAGCGTTGTAATTCATATTTTTCGACCTGCCGGATACTTAACATTTGTTTATAATAATTCATAGCAATGACCATCATTGCTATTTGTTTGCCCCTCGCTGATTTGTTGTTATTGCCAAGAGTGTATGACACTCCACGCAAGACAATGAATCGTCATCGGACGTGTACGAATATAAAGCGCGATCGAAACCGGTGCGCATTCTGTTTTATGCTCATTACGCGCGTAGTAATTTTGATGCGAGAGTTGGAAGAGCGCGTTGGCGTTCCGGAGCATACGCATTGAACATGATGGTACACACTCTGCATGACGTCAACTCCCATACTAGCGGCGAACGCGCTATTTTAGGAGCGATACACTCCGAGGTTCTGGCATTGAAGATAACTGAATTTATGTTCGCGTCGTCCAGAAAAAACAAGCCGGATGGACACGCAAAAAAAAACGAGAAAAATCGTTGCATATGAACACCTCAACTACTGGACCCACAAGAAGCTTGCGCCATTTTGGTCCAATATCGGGTTACCCATTACAAACCTTAGGTTTTTATGTGCACTCAGCACCGCGCTCCAATTACTGCAACAGAGTTGCATTTTCAAGCAGTTAATGTCCGAATAACTGCATTTGCTTCCGCTTTCTAGTTTCTATCCGCATTGATATTGCAAACGCAAGCAAAAACGTAAACATTGCGGCGTCACACGACCGGACATCACACCACAATGAAAATAAATCGTTTATTATGTTACACAACCATCACAATCATCTTAATACAACGTGTCAAAATGGCTGAACTTAACATTACTTGTTGAGCACTGACCATCCTGGAGAACATGGCAATGTATCCCATTCAAACTGCGTCTTTTCCACAATCAGCTGATATGCCTGACTTTCCCGGTTTGAGTATTACTTGATGATGCTGTGCTTATGTGCATAAGAATATACTAGTCGCCCGCTTTTATCACATCACAATCTTCTTAATAAATGTATATACATTAAAACAAATAGTAAATAAATATCTATCAAGGTTGTCAACAAATTAATATCGATCTCGGCGTTGATCCGTGAATTTCCTAAGCGTTTTCCATCCGTCGCTAGCACGTGATGATGAATTAATCGCAGTCTTTAATCGTAGTGTTAACGACACCTTTCGAATTAATTAATAAATTATAAAGCAACATCATCCTTCTGTACAAATTCGCATGGCTCCACGCAGCACTGTTTCCTGTCTGTACTAGAACGTACACGTGTTGTTGTTGTTTTTTTTTTCAGCGTCAAACTCGGAGAATATTGCGCAAACAGTAGAAACACCATTGGTTAGCTAAGGGCAGGCTCAATTCGGCAGCGTGTCGTAGAGAATGTCCTTCGCTGATTGCGACAGATGTTCGGGAAACTTGATCTCGAAATTGATAATGAGATCGCCTTTGCGCGATGGCTCTTTCGGGAGTGGTAGGCCATAGCCTTGGATGCGACGCACCATATTGGGCTTGATTACCTCGTTGGTAAAGTGCAACGGGATGGATTTCCCTGACATTGTTGGTACTTCCACCGTGCATCCACATAATGCCTGCAAATTTGAAAATAATTTATTAGCACAAAATTCACGCAGTATGATTTATTGACCATTCTCTGTCCTATATATTTGGGACATCTATTTCAAGTCAGAGCGCTATTTTTAGCCGACACCCACCTGTTTCAAAGACACTTTGGCCATGTATCTAATATCGCTGCCTTCACGCTTAAATAGCGCATGCGGTTTGTCCCGAATAATGAAGACGATATCCGCGGGTATCTTGTTTCTCCCTTGATCACCTTCCCGCTGGAATGTGACTTTGGTGCCCGCCTTCCATCCTGGCTTAACGTTGATCGTCAGTACTTTATCCTCCTTCTTCAAAGTCCCATCTGCTTGCAAAACCTTCCTACTGATCTTCATCTTCTTTGTACACCCCTTAGTAACATCCTCCAATGACACATAGAGATCATGTTCAATTGGAGAATCTTGCATTTTATCCTTGCTTCTATTGGGGCTGTTGTGGATGTTGAAAGAATGTGATCGGAAGGCTCCACCCCCTGGCCGTGGCATACTTCCCATACCGCCCAAATTCAACCAGAAAGGATCCGTGTCCATCTCTTCATCATCTCCAAACCCTCCAAACATTCGATTGAAACTGTCGAAAGGACTGGAGTTTCCAAAAAACTGCGCAAACGTTGCACGCGGGTCACCATGGAATGTGTAGGTGAAGTCATTAGTACCCATTCCGGAACCTCGAGTTCCACCACTTTTAAGACCTTCCTCGCCATGTGCATCGTAGATATCTCTCTTCTTCTTATCAGATAACACCTCGTATGCTTCGGCAACTTCCTTGAAGCGGTCCTCTGCCCCAGGGTCTTTGTTCTTATCTGGATGGAACTTGAGTGCTAACTTCCTATAGGCCTTTTTGATGTCTTCATCACTGGCACCTTTAGCAATGCCGAGGATTTTATAGTAATCCTTACCCATGGTGCGTTGCTTCTAGAAGGTTTTCTAAAATTACAACACACACTGCACTATGCAAACTAGGCACGCACTGTTTGCACAGCTGTCTGCAGGGTCTAGGATCGAGGCTGATATGTAATCTGGTTTCGGTTGGTTTACGGTCCACGAATCGAAAGTTCGAAAGGTGATGTACGTGCCCGCCCGAATTCGAAATACAAAATGCGGAACGCTGCAGCTGGGTCAACGCTATATATGTGCGTGGGGGAATCTGGATGCTCATCGAACATGCTAGAAGCATCTGCTACTGAGGCGCCGCTAGGGGCACCAAATTCAAAAATTCAAATATTTTAACACTAATTAAGCTAATTACGAGTTCTGAACATTGTTATCAGATGCAACACAATATTATTAATATATTCCTTAAGAATTATGGATAAAATTTGTAATTTCAATTATGTTTGGAGCACAATTATCAAATGGAAATGTTGGACATTGCAAGTGACTGTATGCAACCCAGGAAACTTCTAGATATGAAAAGAAGTTTCTGGAAGTTCCTGGTTCCTTTGAACGAACTTAGCTATCACAGAAAGATTCCAAACCTTAATAAAACAATTAAGGAAGAGCGAAACAAATTTCAATTGTTGAAAAACGACTGCTGTTTTGAGCAGAACAGCAGATGACGACCGACTGAGACACTCGTTTCCTGAGACAAACTCATTCACATTCATAACTTTTTTAAACAGCAATTGTTGGTAATGTTGTAAGTCTACGTTAAACAGACATTTCAACAATCCCTCCTTCCTGACCACAACAAAAAATGAACGCCTTTTAACACCACAAACGAAAGAAAAAACCAAAAAGACGCGCGTGTCGCAACGAAGTGCCTACAATTATTGCGGCACCATTGATTGCCGATAAAAACGGTAAATTCCAATTAGGACTACGTGCTCAACCGTAAATCATAAAACGAGAACAAACCACAGAACCATAATGTTCAATTTACGTTTGACGAATACCCAGAAACGCAATCAATAAACGTTGGCGTAAATGGCCGCAAAACAATCATACAAGTTTAATAAAATGTCACCATTAAAGAAAATCATGCACAAAAATAAACGCGCAGTCCGCCAAAACGCATCAAAGCGTCTCAAATCGATTGTTGTACGGCATTTGCTTGCAAATTCAAGCGGCAAAAGTTAGTCATTTGGTTTTCCACTGCTATCTTGTTTTCCGATATTGTTCCAATATTTGAGTATAAAGGAAAATTCGGTATCGTCGGTTCATTCCTATCGTGGTTGGTGGTCGCGTGTGTGTTGGCAATCGCGGCCATACCTGTCAATGATAACAGCGCGATTGTAATTCATGTCTGTTAGTTGAGCACTGAATGTCCGACAAGCAACAAGCTTTTAGAAGTGATAAAGATTTTACGGCAAATAAAGAGGGCAATATCATTAGAGTGAATTATCAATAACTGGTAAGTTAAATGATAGTTAATCTTGATTTGTTTTGCGTTGTTCTTATAAGGAAGTATGTGGTGTTTATACAGAATGATGATATAGTTTTCAATTTGAAACTGCTGTTTTAATTTCACATGTATCGCTGATATTATTTTCTGAAAACTTAAAATGTACATTTCACTTTCGACAAAGAACATATTAAAAACCAAAAATCTAATTGTAGAGGGGACAAAGTAGATGTGACTCCGGACTTCATACTCTTCTTGAGTATAGCGCCGCGCTGAATGAATATCCTGAATCATGTTAATCAGCCCAATAAATAAATCCGAGCGACTGGCTCACATCATTCATAGCGTCTCGTTGTGATTAGCACCATCGCAAATATAGGGAATTCCACTCAAATCCGTTTTGCGTATAAGGTCAGTGAGTTTTGTCGTCCGTCTACGCAAATCTATTGCTTGTGCGCAGCCATCCAACAAGTCCACCTCTAGTATGCAAAGCGCTCATTAACGTACAGCACGTTTAATTTCGATTTACACCATTGTGCATCATTAAAACTTATGTCGCGTTCAATTAACTATAAAGTCAAGTGGAACCGATTGTGATAATGGAAAACAAAAGCAACTGTGTTTTGTCTACGCGTACCTACAATCAGTTGAATAGCATGAAGTAATTAACTTTGTCGAATAGGTCGGTCGACATTGTCAACATTCCATAAGTCACACCTAGCTGCTTTAATAGCGCAATTGATTGATTGTGAACAGTCAGAATACTTGCAAACGAATCGAATATGGATTCTGTAGGTGCCTTGCAACTGTAATCGCAGCAGCAGGCGACATATTTCGTTAATTTATTGTATATCGCTGCGGTCCGTACGCAAATTTCGTGCGACACTCGACATTGTACAAGGTGTTTGAAGGTGCACTCAACTTGGCTACTTGTGGCAAATTAAAACTTGTTTTCCAACAAATCGACGTGCGCGACGGCATCGATAGCTGGAGGACTCCGACCGTCAACAGTAGTGGTGCATTAGATCGTAAACCACCGCGATGTGCGCTTTCGCAACTCCTTTAATGTGTTCAATTCGTAAAGATAACTGACAAACAACGCATAAGCAAGAAGAATCACCAAATCCAACCATCGCATCTCCACAAGCAAATAAAACACTAGAAAAGTATTGACTCTTGCCGATTTTTACAGATAGCACTGGAGGATTTGTCATTAGGATGAAGGGCTTTACAACGATAACAGGTAAATACCAAAATTACTCACGCTAATCTGATTAATGTCATTCTTAATCATTGTTTTTGGTAGTATTACTCAGCTTGACGTGCTTTGAATGCATAATTGCCCAGAGTAGCCGCATTGATGAGATTTGGAGGGTTAGCAACAGAATGGATAAGTTTGCTACGACGCTGTTGGATACAACCGCCAAAGAATTGATTGACAACTCCGTCAATATTGCTCTGTCTCCATACACTGTATGGACCTTAATGACAATCATTGCAGAAGGCGCGGATGGGAATACCTTGAAACAACTGCAGAACGCATTATATCTTCCGCAAAATATGGAAAACTTCCGGTCAAATTATAGAGAATTAGCTTTGAATCTCTTGGTGAGTCTAGTCGCATTGTACTGCAATGCTCAAATAAACAATAAGTTTTGGCAATAAGGAGTTACGTATGCTAAATTTTGATGAATGTCTCATAGAATAATCAAAATGGCGTCGATGTTGACATCACAAACGCTTTTTTCGTAACCGACGAGTTCCCACTCAACACCACCTTCAAAAAAATCACCAAAGACGCATATAACGTGGATATCAAAACAGTTAACTTCTCGAATAATGCAGCAGCCCTTGATATTATCAACAGGTACATCAGTGATGCAACCCGGCAAAGAATTCAACGTCTGGTCAATCCTGGTAATTTGTTTCCAGTCCCTCTAAAGAAATAGGCATACTTAACTTGTATTTCCTCCTTTTTTCAGATGACATTACAGACGCTGAAATCTTCATGACAAGTGTCCTCTACTTCAAGGGCAAATGGCGTTTCCCGTTCAACAAAACAGCCACAATATCAAACCAACCATTCTATGCTGATGATGGACAAACGCCAACTGGATCAGTAGAGATGATGTACCAATCTGCTCCTTTCCCGTACACCGCCGTGAGCGAGTTGAAGTCCTTTGTTGCTGAGTTACCGTATGGAAATGGAGATAAATACGGCATGTATGTGCTGGTCCCATCGAAGAACACCAAATTGGAGAATGTTCTAACACAGTTAAAGACTTTTGATTTCGATGAGATTATCAAGAGGCTGGAGCAGTCTGCAAGGGAATTTGAAGATGAGGAGATTGACGTCTATCTGCCGAAGTTCACAGTTACCTCCGAGTATACCCTGAATGTGGTGCTCAATAAAATGGGGATTACGGATGTTTTCCGGGCTGATAGAGCGCTGATTACGGGGATTTCAAAGGAGCAGTTGTTCCTGAATAGGTTGCTTCAGAAGGCTATCATTGATGTGGACGAGGAGGGAACAGTTGCTACATCAGCAGCAGGTAAGGAAGAAAATACTATTACATGAGCTTTAAGAACAACTCAAAGTTCATCTAATCTCAGGAACAACTTGAGAGTTTAAAACAGAACTTCAAGAACAACTTAAAGTCCTAAACCTACTTATTACCTCCCATATAGTCTCATTATTGTTATTATCCATTAACAATACCTCGACATACTTTGCATAATCAGTGACGCATAATACTTACTTCCAATTTCCTTCCTACACAAAAAACTCTTATCACAAACACAAAATATATACGCAAAAACACCTGTTCTTACAACATTACTTACCAACAGGTGGAGGATTCTCCTATAAAACAATGAAGCCCAAACTGGAAGCAAACAAACCATTCGCATTCTTCATCATCGATAAAGTCACGCGCTGCATCATCTTCGAGGGTAAAGTGAGCAATCCAAAAGGTATCTGTGCATCATGCACTGGACTTTAAGTAGTTAGATATAATTCTCACGAACTAAAAGCTAATGTAAATACAAGCTATGCGCAGCTATGAGGCATTACAAAGAATGATAATTACATTTCCTTCCATTGCCCTGCATCACGACGAAATCTAATACGTGAAGTAGTTTATTTGTGTGAAATACATGATGTAATTTGTCATGGTAAAGTTACCGTTTAGTGTTATGATCACGTTCTATTGTATGTTTGCTGTACGTTCGAATAAAGTTTAATTATTTTATTGTATCAGGGGCGTTTTTATGTAGATATAGTCATAGGTTGTTAGCGGGAAATGAATGCGGATACGCTGCGCATTTATCTTTCAGAAGGTTGAAAAAAAAAAGAAGTGTTCCCCAGTTACCTTTGACGATTGTCAGTTGTGGACATGCCCAAGTACTTCACACTGAATCACAAACGAATTGCTGAATGATGCACAAATTAAACAAGGATCTTGATTGCGGAACTGAGATTATGAAATTACGGCGAAAAAGTGACGGTTAATTTCCTTGAAGAGAAACAGTTGAAATAACGCTGAACAGCGCCACTATACGGCTCAAAATGAAACTCAACATACAAGTCTAAAACTAAAAATAAGTTAAATACCACAACAAACAAGCTAATATTACATCTGAAATTTAATTACCTATTTTTTGAAGTAATCGTTTAAGTCTAATTGTTAACTATGCGGCAATTTAGCTCTGCATTTCAAATTTTTGGCGAACGTGAAACCTTAAGAGCGCATGCGCTATTGTAACCTTTTGTTTCCTTAAAAATTCTTGCTTGGCTAAAAGAATTATTTATAATTTTAAATATATATTTTAAACAAGTATATCCATTTGTATGGGGCATTTCATATACATTATTACTTGTGACAAGCCAATGAGCATAAAATAAAATATTGTACATACATGAATACGATAAATATCAATCAATGTGTGATTAACGTCATAAAATTGAATAGAAAAATATGAAAAAGTACAATAAAAACATTTTATACATGTACAGACATATAAAACACGTACAAACGTGCAACTTCGCTCATCACAGGCCAAATTAATATTGCAATTCTTGTAGCTAATCATGTGTTGAGGCAAAAAGTGCCAAAGTTTAACATTGATTAAATTGTTAAATGATAACAAATGAAATAAACAATAAAATGTGTAAAATTGGCACTAATGACATATTCCTCTTGCATTTCATATGATAAACATAATTCCTCTTAAAATATTAAACTTTTAGATAGTTGGAAAAGGTTTTTCATATTTTGTGAATGCAATATATAGTGTCTTTAACTTCATGAAAGTTAAGTTTACTTGCACTTTACATCTTAGTTGCCGGCGTTACCATAGAAAGGTACTTTCTTAGTTTAGTTTATATACTTTATAGTTTCTCGATATAAGTTTAGTGCTTTTATAATTTAATGGGACGGATCTGTATCTCCGGGGTGTTAGTTTATCAATGTTCACTTGAAACAAATTGAATTTACTAGAATTACAAAGTTTCTTCATTTCACTTAGAGTGTCAATCACCAAGTGCTGCTATTCATTAATTTAATCTGAATGTTACTAACATAAATTGCTTTAAATTCCGAATCTAGACGTATTTAGATCATTTTCCTGTAAATAGATTCTTAGCAAGCTTCGAGAATTATCAATTACATGCAAAAATAATTTCCTCCATCACTTTCTCAGCATTCTAGTGCATAAATTGCACAAACTCGCAAAATCTGAGGTTATTGTCGTCATAAACTCATTATTTCCAAAATAAATTGCATACCTAAATTTAAATATTATCATCTTCGAATACACTACAGATAATCACAGATGAATAAAGTATTGAGTAAAATTGTCACATTAAAACAAGAGATATAAAATCTTAGATCCAAAGAAAATTATATGCTTCAAACCAACCCAAATCTAATAAATAAAAGCGTAAAAGTATAAATGCAAAAATGCAATCGATCATTTAAAATTCGTTGGACTAAAATAGTTAATAACAGTGTAAACATAACGTAATTAGGAGCAATTGACATTGTTAAATGGGATTCATATATGAGCATGATTCCCATGTTTCAGTAAACAAATATAGAAACAGACCTGGAGTACTTTCAGAGTGTAAATCAAGGTGTAATAATTGTGATGGATTACCTTGGTTACAAATGTTACAAATCGTCGTCTCCGATTCCTTCAAAGGCGTGATTTTCGACGAATTCTTTGCCTGATTTGAAGGACACACTGGAGAACTTTTCTTGCAGGCGTTTTATTGAAAAAGACTCTGGAAATTTTGAGTTGTTTTGGCATTCGTTTTGAACCTAAACACAGCAAACACAAAACCTTGAATATATTTGTACATAATTGGAAGAAATCCCAAATCAAATAAAAATTTAATGGCAATCAATGATGTTAACTATGTAAGCATAATAGAACAAGAAAAGGTAAGAACCAATCTCCTTCAAAAGCCAATTAGATAT
Source organism: Ecitoglossa quadriceps (assembly GCA_027574925.1). Taxonomy (NCBI): domain Eukaryota; kingdom Metazoa; phylum Arthropoda; class Insecta; order Coleoptera; family Staphylinidae; genus Ecitoglossa; species Ecitoglossa quadriceps. The sequence goes on along the minus strand of JAODGC010027054.1, from coordinate 49,108 downwards.
TAATCCCTCTCGGAATGCGGCATCGCATGATTTGGTTTTGAATAGGTCCGCCTCAGAAACGGCTTTCCACTTTTATAGTCATTAATATATATTAACTAACCTTATTCCCTGACGCATTTGATGAATTAATCTCAATGTCATCGCGGGGAATAACCTGACTTGAACCGTCCCTCCTCATATATGACCAATTATTCTT
>JAODGC010027054.1:36686-48812 GCA_027574925.1 Ecitoglossa quadriceps | reverse complement strand
GATGAATTAATCTCAATGTCATCGCGGGGAATAACCTGACTTGAACCGTCCCTCCTCATATATGACCAATTATTCTTGTATGGATTAGGAGTTTTCTGTGTAATGCCATTTTTCACTAATAGGAGCTCATCAACCATGCTCTGTAAGAATATGGACATCAAAATGGCCTGATCACTGGATATAGATATCCATTTCAAGTTGTCCTTTGACATTAAATATTCAAAGGAGAGTTCTAGGTCATAGCTCATTGTGCTGCTGTTACTATTTCCTGCTGTATTATTCAGTTTATTCTAGGCAATCAAAAAAAAAACCACAAATTATGATTTATATCAATAAAATATTTCTATACTCAATATGAGCTAGGTTAAAATTATATTAGAACTTACATGTGTTACTGTTATCCGCCAACATCTCATTCTAGTCACCTTAAAACAACCCTCCTTGATTATAGTACCACTAAACAGCCGTAGACTAAGCTCCTGGCCACCAATAGCAACTAAAACTTTAGTTTGTGGCACAGGATAGTCACAATAACAAGGTTGGAATTGAATATATCCGTAGTAGCGCAAAGTACGAGCCAGTTCGATATATTCCTGCTTCGCTAATCGTGCTTGGAAGTGTGCCAATTGCGTCTTAATGTCTTTCGTGCACAGAATCCAACCTCGCTCAATGTCCGACACTGTTTGGCTGTACAGTAAATTTAAAGCTACAGGATTGTCCATCAGCTCATTATCATAATCATTCAACCAATAACTAAAACAAAGTAAACATTCCGTTCTTAATACATTACAAACAATGTATAAGAATCAAATACCTTTTCCTAATCACAATTTTGTTGTTTTGACTAATACACTTATGAGATATGTAGGGAGATTCAAAATTCTGCAGTTTTCTCACAATCATCATCTCACTATTCTCTTCCTTCCTGACTAAAAACAGTGCAAAATATCCTGTGTACTCCTGTGGGAGATTAATCACTGCACATGCCTTTGCCAAAACCTGTTGAGTTCTATCAGTTGTAGCAACTTTCAATGCAATCTGATGATTTGTCATTGTAAATACTTCTAATTTAACTTCTTGTTTTGTTTCTCTCATTGTTTCTTGCTGTGCTGAGAGCAGGAAACCCATCAGGAGCTCAGATGCTGCTAGGCTAGAGTCTTGACCAACTGAAAGTCAGAACATTGCCAAGTACAAACAACTATATCTTGCAGAATATAAAAGTTGTGAATATTTCTCATACTTATTTGTATATACTTCTCCAGCAATAATCTTCTCTCCTCTAACTGATTCCCTGTAAGTGGCAGATACTTCTTTGGTGGGAATATTGGCAATCTATCAATGCCATATTCCCTTTTAAGCTGCTCATGCAGATTGTGAAGTTGTTTATATCGCACTGTGCAATGATGTGCCCCATTGACATGGATGTTGTATGCCTAGGAAACACAACACAATCATTAGATGTATCTGCTTTCAACAAAGTGTTGTAAGGTGTTAACAGAACTGTTGAATGTCTCTTTGTTACAACAGTTGTTATATAAGTAAAATCTCTTCTTCTTACCACATATGAAGATCCATTGCCGTCGCTGAGCTCTTCAGTGTCAGGAATTGCAAAGTACATCTTGTTAGCGAGTGTCGGCGGGCCAAAAAAATGTGGAGACAAGTAGGGCGCGCGTTTATTTCCCCATGGTAGCGTGTATTAAGCGCATTTGGCACAATTATAATGCGATGAACGCAATTAACAAATTATGAATTGACATTTATGACTGCAAGAACTGGTGAAGTAGTGATGGTACTGGGGGAGACTACAGATTGGCCGCAAACGACACAAACAGAGAACACGATGAAAATGTAAACCCAACCGTGCTCGTTCACACTTTCACAGATCTTCACTTGGCTATTTGTTCTACTTGCATGTACTTGATGTACTTTCATTGTCTATTTCACTTGATTCTTCGGTTGCTGCGGCTACTACTTGCCTATCAATTATAGCAGAACAGGGACAGAAGATTAGAAATTCAAAAGTCACCAAGAACTTTAAAGATATTATGTTAGAAAACTATAGTTTCATATTAATTAACTCAATATAATTATTATATTGTAATTTCGATGAAATATGTTAACATTATTAATAACTAAGCAAGTTTTACTTTAGTTTAATCTGTGATCGCTTCCTTCTGTTCCCGAACAGTGCTGTCAACTCCTGGTGAATTTTCTGTCTCAATCAAGAACAGAAATTCCCAATCTGTGAACGTCACTGACAAAATTTGATTAAAAATTCGAAGGACAACTGCTTTGAAGGTTGTGCTGCTGACAGCCCCACTCAAAACCTCCCCTACAGACGTGCAACTTTCTCCGAAAAAACATAAAATCCTTCGAACATCGATCAATATCCATCGGCAGCATGCATCTTGCAACTGGCGCTTGTTTCCATGCAAATAGTTAACAAAACGACTTGTAATTTCATTTGAACTGAAAACAAATATTGAATCATTTACAACGTCTTCTTCACTTTCTTCGTCTTCTTGGTGTTACTCGTGCTTCTCCATTACAACTAGTTGCTAGCTCAAAATGTCGAAGAATAAACTTAACTTAACGCTGCCGCCCGGTTCAATCGATCAAACTCCAACTGTTACTCCAACGATAGCTGCATTTCCAGACACCGCCAGGTAATTGCTTACACTGTGCATATTTGGTTTCATTAGGCATTTGTTTATTCTATTGTTACCTTGTTTAGCACAAATCATTTAGTTCGAGGCAATGATATTAATAACCTCACAGCCAGACTTGAAGAACTTGATGCAGACATGGATGACAAAGAGCGCCAGCGTCGTGAGGTCTTTCTGTGTGAAAAGGAGAAGATTGGAGTTGAAGTGGGTGATGAGGACTTTGAGAAATTAGGTGACTTGGGTTCAGGAAATGGTGGTGTTGTCACTAAAGTAAAACACAAGGCAACAGGGTCAATAATAGCCAGAAAGCTCATTCATTTAGAGGTGAAACCTGCCATTAAGAAGCAGATCATTCGAGAGCTGAAAGTGTTACATGAGTGTAACTTTGCGCACATTGTCGGGTTCTACGCGGCGTTTTACAGTGACGGTGAGATTAGCATTTGCATGGAGTATATGGATGCTGGGTCTTTGGATCTCATTCTGAAGAAGGCCAAGCTCATTCCGGAGAATATCCTCGGCAAGATCACGTCGGCAGTATTAAAAGGGTTGAGTTATTTGAGGGATAAACATTCGATCATGCACCGCGATGTCAAACCGAGCAATATATTGCTTAACAGCAGCGGAGATATTAAAATCTGCGATTTTGGCGTGTCAGGACAGCTGATTGATTCAATGGCAAATTCATTTGTTGGGACGAGGAGCTACATGTCTGTAAGTATTCACCTGAGTTAACACAAACTAGATATTGATCAATGAATCTCAATTTGTAGCCTGAACGCCTTCAAGGAACACACTACTCAGTACAAAGTGATATCTGGTCGTTGGGTTTATCTCTTGTTGAATTGGCTATTGGAATGTATCCGATTCCACCTCCGGACACAAAGACGATAGAAGCTATTCTTCGTGGAAGGCCGGAAGATGAGTCCCCAAGTCATAAAACTGACCCCAGGCCGATGGCGATATTCGAACTGCTTGATTACATTGTAAATGAGCCACCTCCAAAGCTTCCAGCTGGAGTTTTCACTGATGAGTTTAAAGACTTTGTTGATCGTTGCCTAAAGAAGAATCCAGATGAAAGAGCTGATCTTAAGACATTAATGGTAGGTGCAATTTGGGACGTTTAAACGTTGAGCGGGAAATTCAACTTTGAGTATCCGCAGATAGACTAATACGTATGGTTCAATCGCGGCTAGAAATGATTTTATCATGTTCAGTACAAATTGCTTTGATTGTCAATTCTATTTATTTAAGGATCATCCATGGATCCAGAAAGCAGAAAAAGAAGATGTGGACATAGCAGGCTGGGTGTGCAGAACAATGGACCTTCAACCACCGATCCCTAAAAAGTAAACATTTTTAGGTGATCTAAACCAGCTCGTGGATATCGACATAAGCACAAATCAATATCATCTATGTTGAAGGAGTTGAAATGCGAACAAACGTCAACTTATTTTTCATCAACTAGATAGAAGTCGTTTAGGATATTATGAAATTACATAATTAATAAATTATTATATTCTCTTTATTCTAATGTGCAAGAAATTATTTCACCTAAATCTCTAACAAATCATTTTAGCATTTGTGCTTTTCTTTTGTTTCTTGGTAGTATTTTTGAGTGTAGTGTTGGTTGCCTGTATTAAAATAACGAGAGTTGCTTTAGGTACGCTACTAGCGTCAAATCTCGCCGCGCGGACTGTAGTGTAACTATTTAGTGATGAATTTTCCAATGCGCTCACGCAACACTACCGAGCTTTTCGGAGCATTTCCTTTGCCTTTCCGACTGCTTCAGCATATGCCAAGGGTAGTTTTGTTCTCGGGGCGTTGACGCTCCTCTCTCTCACTGACACACATTTGTTGCATCATCCCGATCGTTACCCAACGTGGCTGCGCGCACTTTTCCGAGAAGAAAATCGAATGTAAATCGAGAAAGTAAAAGCGCACCAAGAGTGAAACGACGGCTGGTGTGACAAGGAGGTGACCGGTTGTACCAAATCTGAAGATTAGTCACACGATTTGCTCGCTTGCGGACGAGAAAATCGGAAAAATCGCACGCACGCTACTTTTACGTAATCAGCGTGGACGGCAAGTCGGAAAATACTGAACTCAACGTTATTTGACTGTGCAAAAGGTGAGCATAAAAGGTTTCAATTAGTGGAAAATCAATGAAAAAGTCATACCACCACAAAGATCTAGTGGCATTAAGAAAAAAAGCGAAGCAAATCGAAGAAATTTAAACAAAGGAATGAAATAAAATTCACTCGGTACTATTTTAGCTCTGGATAAAAAGGAATTTACCAAGAGGGTTGGGAGTAAACGCCAGGAAGGATCGACTGGTAAATTAGTTCACATTTCAACATCACTTCGGTAACAAGCCGAATTTTCCGACGTGTAGTCAGTCACCAAACAACATTTCAAACACCGCACGAAATGTTCACATTGTGGTACACCGTCCTTTCGTGGAAAGAATACAGGTAACTAATTAATTTACACTACAGTAACCATTTTCATACAAGTACTAATTAAATAAAACAGAAAACAAACGAGAGTTTAGAGAAAAGAACAAGCTGTGTTGTATATTGAGTTGCCTATATTACTACGCTACCTACACAAAAAGCCAACTAAAAGTCAAGCAAACAAAGAACTAAGTTCACTTGCAAGCATTCAATTTTGCAACCGAAAACAAAAGTTTATACTTATCATGTCAAATATCTTTTAACTGCTGCAAACGACTAAAGATCAGATTGCTTGGACGCGTTGTTTCGTTGGCCTGCATCCAAACCATTTGCAGTTATTTTTGACACTGCTGCGTTTAATTTACATTTTACAGAGTACTGAGGACGCAAATGCGTTTCGCTTGACATGTAATTGAAAATATTTGCTAAGTGCACAGCAAATAAAAAATAAATAATCATTGTGGTGGTAAGATTACGATTTTAATATAAACTCTCAAATATTCTTATTTCGCACACAATATTATTTATAATTATATATGACAAAATGAAAAATATATTTAATTGTAAGCTTGTTTCTTCGGAAAAACCCTCATAGAAGGCTTTAGAGAAAAGCTGGTTATGCATTGTTGTTAAATAGTGGAAGCAAATTTCACTAGAGGTCGTCGCAACTGCAGGAAAGAAATCTCTGAAAATTTTCAACTAGATTAATTAATTACTTGCACAATAACTAAAATATCTGCTAATATATTATCTAGAGTCTAATTAATATAACCATGTGACAATTAATTTTATATGAGGAAAAATCGTTTGTAAAGTGACAGTAAACTGGTCCAGCTTTAAAATAAAGTAAAGACTAAACTAAAATTGTGCTGCCACCATTTGTGGTATAATTCGGTTGCACTATTTAACAACAATTTGTAAGCAAGGTCCAACTCAATGGAGACCGCACGCTATATTCATATATTTTCTATGAAAACAGTCAAAAACCTTGAAATTTTCACAAATGTTCCTCATTTACAGTTGCCAGGAGAGGCGTATTAAAATATTGCACGTGTGAACGTTTTAAAACTAGCGACGATTTAGGTAAATCTCACTTTGCTACGTTCATGAAAATAAATATTACTTTATATTGTCAAGATTAGCTTGAACAAACTATTAATAAATTTGAGAATACATCGTTACTAAGTCAAACCACTTAAAATAAATTTGTTTATTTTAGTAGATTACATTCGCAATTTGAGTACCTTTGAGATTAGTCTGGTTAGTCATGGAGCTATTGCAGTTCAAAGTTTAATTAGATTCGTTTCCACGTTAGAGAACGACTGGAGACGGAACGAAAGTCAATCCCATTAATGACATAAACAATCCTCTCGTTGAATGTAATTTAAGTGCTGTGGCTTTAATCTGCTTAATGTTTCTCAAACATTCGTAGTATCAACATGTGAAATACAAGTACTTCGAAGAAAGCTTGTTTGTTGATTGTTGCTAGTTAGGAGAAATTAATATTGTGTCATTGAATCTCATAGCGTTCATGGAATATTCTAAATCAAATGACTGTTGAACATGCGCAATTGAATTTCCCATGTGTACTTCAATTTCAAGACTGATATCTCAACCTCTAGGGCATTTATAAAGCTGATACGTCAGGTTTGGGATTTATACACCATACTTATTTTCAGGTATAACCTATAGTTGATATTCAGAACTGATATTCACAACGTGGTGAACGATGCCATTAACCTAAAAAATAAATAACTAAAGTATAGATTGGGAAATAATGCGAAATATACTTATATATCTTATTACCATGTCGTGTAGAGTCCCAAACGAGTTAATCCAACCTGACAACTTTATGTTTTCACCTATTTTTGACATATGAACCTTTAAAGATGGAAACTAAGTTGAGAATTCAAATTTGCGCACGCGCAGTATAAATATCCGAATGAAAACGAGTCTATTCGATTGAATTTGACATCTAAAGATTAGATGTGATTCATTTATCTGAGTAATTGTAATTTGTAAAGTGAAGCATTTCGTTGTTATTCATGAAACGTGAAACAAGTCGCACTGATTTAATATTTAATCCAATTATGCAATTTTTGGCACCAAAGAATTCTCTACCTCTGAATCTATCAAATAGAATACCTACAAATGAAAATACTTGTGTTCTACTGTAGAGAATATGGAAAACAATAAGCAAGCGTGCTACAAAATACATTTTTCCTCAACACCACAATCACAACGCAAATGTCGCATTATAGCAATTCACCATAAACTTATTTTACGATCGCTAAATGCATCATTCAATTATCGCATACTGCTTTTCTATTGCATTCTACCATTTATCTAGGCTTCTAGAGTTACACAACGAATGTCAAATCGCACAATGCATAAATATTATTCTCAGTTGGCACCAGTTTCAATTTCATATCAGACTAATTACTGATTGCTGTGCGTGTGTTATGTCTGATGGCTTGTACTGTTTACAACATTGAATCATATGATTAACAAGGTGATATCTTAACAACGTGTAACTCAATGCGTTTGCTTCGAATTGCTCGGCGTAGTTTGGTCGATTGTTTAAAGGAACGGCATGAATACGAGGAACGTACGAACAAACATCGTTGGCGTATTGCTAATTTGATAATTCGCATTTGTCATGCATAAATTGCTTACATCCGGAGGTGCTTTTAACTTTTGCGCCTCTTGTATCCGACTGCTGTTTAATGAGTTCACCTATATTGCAATAAAATTCATTAAAAATCCCCGTATTTTTTTTCCACTCCAGATTATTGTAAAATATCAACAAAATTGACAGTTTTATAACAATCTATTTCAAATTTTATTAGTAGATGTAAGGTTTCAACGTTGAAAGCTTTGTGGAGAATTTAAATATGCGCATGCGCAGTATCAATATCCGAGGATAACCGAGTCTATTCAAGTTGACAGTTTACAATAATATTAATTACAGAATTTGTGGAATCTTTTCTTAGGCGATTATTTGTTTTTATTGATATTACAATGTATTTTTTTACAAAGCAAAATATATTCTCAATATTCTTTTTTCTTCTGATATTTTTTTAAATAATCTCAAAATTAAAATATCATTTGTTTGAAAGGAATAAGTGTTTGATAAAGGTTGCACTTAGTTGAATAACAACTTGTTTCAAATTTCTGTGGTAGATTTGAGGTTCTAAAGTTGAAAGTCATACGAGAAATTTAAATTTGCGCATGTGCAGCATTAATATCCGAGTGTAACCGATCCTATTCGGATAATAACTACTATAGCGTTTATGGAATTTTTGACCATGCTATTTATTTTTAATGCTAATAAAAAGTGTTTCTTGTTCAAATCGAAATTTATATATTATCAATATTCTTTTTTCCACTAATGATAATATTTTTCGAATAACCTCAAAATTAAGTTATTCTGTTTGTTGGAAGATAATAAATATTATTCAAAGGATGAATTTTGTTGCATAACGAGCTATTTTAAGTACATCCTCAAATTGCCGCAGCAAATCGACGCAACTTTTCAACTTTGCCATGATGTTTTCGCTCTCGTCGAAAAAAGCTTTGAAATCTTAGCGATGCGCTTTATTTTTGGATGCTTAAACCACACTCAGACCTTGATCAACATGTGCAACTTGAGCTCTGTGTTCTTGCATTATGTATTTGAAGAAACAGATGGAAAATCACAGGTTGTTGAGTCGTGATTGAATTTGAACAACTGATGTAATTTTGAAAAGCGCGGCAGAGAGGAATACAAGTGACAATAGATTGGAAAATCCCACGTGCGAAACAGCTGAGGCTAATCAATAGAAAATGAGTTTTTAATATTTCATAGGCTGCTGCTCAGTAGGATTATTTGGTGGAAAATGAGAATTTCTAGGCAATTTATGATGAATATGGTTGAAAATTTAGCTGGGATTTATTAAGAAGTGTAGTGTTGATTTTATTAAATAGATTCAGATTGTTGGAGATTTTCTAGTCTTCAGGCAGTAAAAACCTAAAGACTAGGAATTTTGTTTCGTGATAAATTATTGGCTCGGTTTATGTTTGAGAAATGCACAAATGTAGTAAATATATGGATAATAAGAATCCTAACCTGATCTAACCTAAATAAAATGTGTTATGAAATAACCAAATTTGGCCAGTTTACTCATTATTATCGCCAAATACCAGGATTTATTTTAAGCGTTAATTAGAATTATGCATTACAACATGATTTTTATTACCTAACCTAATAATTTAATTTTGTAAAGAAAAACCGTTTGACGTTTTAAATAGTATTTGATGGTTATGTCTGTTCTGTCAACTAAGAATCTTTCTCTCTCTCTCTCTCTCTCTCTCTCTCTCTCTCTCTCTCTCTCTCTCTCTCTCACCAAAAATCAAAAACAATATGTTCTAACTTAAATCCTCAAAGAAGAAAACATTATATCGCCATGAAAAAGTCGAAATTAACTACAGCACACCCACGTCACTTCAGACGCTCATTAATTCTGCGCTTCGCGCAAAAGAGACAAACTTTCGGCTTGAAATGCATGAAAATAACTACGCAAACTACATGGTGTTATCCGCATGCTTACCGAATTTCAAACGCGTTTTTTGACCATGCTGTAGACTATTTTCGTTTTCCCAGGGACAGTGCCACGACTAATCACGACTTTGATGCGGAATAAAAGCAGTGACGCTGCGTCCCAAGCAGGAAATAAATCAGGATAGGAAAAGATTAGCAAACGGTGTTAATAAGAATAAAAGAAAAGGTGCAGTAAATTGGTAGGAAGATAGCCAATTTAATGGGCTTTACTGCTTTTGAAGAAAGTGAAGATGAATTGCAATGTAGACGAGAAACAGCTGTGGCAATATTTAGAAAAGAAATTCAAAGGAGTGACGAAGTTTTCAGAGGTTTTCATATCGAGAGCAGAGCAATTCTCATCTGAAGACATTGCCTATTATATGGAGAAGAGAAATTTATCAAGTGGAAGTTCATTTCAAGTACATAAATTTGTCATTTTTAGAGTAAAACACGAATAAGTGTGTTATAAAATAAAAGCAATGATTTACAGTTAAATAATCATTTTTCTAAGCCATCAAACAAGTGTAGCAAATATTCATTATGTTTAAATTTTTCCAAAGCAGGTAGTAATATATTACTAGTAAAAATTATTACTTTCCGAACGCCCTAAACAAACAAAACCATAAATAATACAACTAAAACATAAAACGTGTACGAAATCTACTGAATTCCTGCATTCTAAAAGCAAAACATGGTGCTTAAACCAAATAGCAAGCAACGACTGAAGTTTCTGGAGTTTTCCTCGAGTTCAGACACAATCTAATTATACAATTGATGCTTTTAGAAATGCACTTGATGCAACATTCCAAGTCGCTGCATCTTGTGATGCACCGACTTCTCAAATCTAACCTATCTTCTATTTCCCTTCACGCCTCATGACAAATGAACAACGCCGAGCACACATGGTGGAAGAAATTGTCTACACTAAAAAGTCCAAGGCTGAAATAAAATCCGGCAAAGTTGAAAGTGAGTAAGCAAATGGTAGCAATTCAAAATTAGTGGAAATTGCAACATCTTTATTACTCTTCCAAATGACGCCAAGAGGAAAGTAAAAGGGAGCAGGACGTTTTGTATCTTGTGTATAGCACCAAACGAATAGTTGACGGTTAGGGTTAGCGACTCCATGACTTTGCCGCTTGGTAAATATTTGAGAGGATGCGAGACGATTAAAATTAACTTGAGCCAAACTTGAGGCTGAGCGAGAGATGATGTTGGAACATCAGTGGTGAGATATTTTAAGCAGCGGCATGTAATTACCTTGCAGTCTTTGATTTAGAGATAGGGAATGAAATAATTACTTGACTTTTCTGCACTTTGTGAAAGAAAGGGATGTTGTTGAATTAATAGCTTTAACAACAACAACAACAAAACGATACCAAATCAAGAGTACAAATGTAAAACAATTTCCAAGAAATATTCAATTACTGAACTTCATATATTCTACTCTAACTCTATATATTCTACGTATTAAGTGTATTTTTCAAACCAAGTCAAGTTAACCTAAAATGTTTCATTGATCTTGGTTATGTCGTGTTCTGATATTTTCATTGTATTGCAATGACTTTGACACTTTCTATTAGGTTAAGGTTCAAAAATGTTCTCGGTAACATTCTAAACTGTGATTTCCAAATCTCAATAATCATGTTGTGCTTTGTTTTCTTTAAATTAATTTTTAGTGATGCTCTTAATGTCACTTGTCATTTGTGATTATTGTGATGTCACAATCAAGCAACAAGTGGAGCAACTTGTTAGTTTCCAGTTGCCAATGACTTAGTATTGTTTTCAACTAATCTGGTGTTGAATATCCAACACTGTTGTAAATTGGCTTCTTCTACCAATCCACAAACTATTTGTAGTTGCTTTCATTGTGTAATTGAAATTGTTCTACTCTTGATTGGCTGAAGATGTTTTTGTAATATTAAAGAGGCTGTCACATTCATACTACATTTTGTTCAAGCAGTTTGTTGTAATGCACATAATCCTTGAGTTAAATATGAGGAAGTAATGTTTAATCAACACACAAATTTTTTTTATCAAAATAAATTAACCGATCTGACAGATATCTACTGTATAGTCTACTAGGAGATACTATTAACCAAGCATAACCTTAATACGTGTCAGTAATGCCATCTGTCGGACATTGCAGGGATATAACTGGCTTCTTTTCTTGGGAAAATACTTAAAACATGTAGAAATTATTATAACGAAATACGAAAATCTGAAGCTTAAGTGAGTTGTACTCCTTATTTCACAGAGTAATGGTTAATCAACACACAAAATTCTTTTTTGTCAATTTTTTGACAAATCACTCGAAAAACACAAAGCAATTAACCGATCTAGCAGATACCTAATGTGTGGTCCACCAGGAGATGCTACTAACTAAGCATAACCTTAATACGTGCTAGTAGTGCCATCTGTCTAAATTTGT
>JAODGC010027054.1:11496-36586 GCA_027574925.1 Ecitoglossa quadriceps | reverse complement strand
TGTGTGGTCCACCAGGAGATGCTACTAACTAAGCATAACCTTAATACGTGCTAGTAGTGCCATCTGTCTAAATTTGTACGAATAAATCATCCATGAAACTTTTTTTATTAGGAAAATATCTGATTTATAGTACAAATTAGTGTTTTCAAAGTTGGGTTATCATTTTCTTTGCTACTCTAATAAAAACATATAAAGTTAGTATATATTTGATAATGATAAACTTTGAATAGTTTAAATATGTGACAATGGCTAGAAATTGCTTGCTGCCAAATTGATATGAATTTTGCGTGACTTACTAAAGTCTAATTATACTTAAGTCACTTTACTTTCTTGATTACAACACTGATTACTTATTATCACGTGCCTATCACCCATCTCTGAACATTTTGTTTGCATTTCTTTCTCGTTTATGTCTTATCAATTTATTTTTGTTTTTTCTAGCCCTGTTTTATGTGCCAAGTTCAATCCAAATTGTCCACCTAAACCTCAACCAACACCTACTCCTTCTTCGTCCAAACCAACCTTCAATCCACCAATCCCAACACTCTTCCAAGCAACTCCAATTAAACCAGATCCACCATCGCCAACGCCCTCAATATATACACCATCACTTCCACCATCTCCAGTTCCACCGCCATCAAGAATACCAGTGATCGAACCAGCAAAATCCCGCACGCCTTCAACTCCTAGTACTCCAATAGGTTCCTCCCCAGCTGTAAGCCCACAACCTCCTTCTGTTAGTCCCCTATCAAGTGCACTTCAAGCACCTACGAAACCACCAAGGTCTCCATCACCTCACCCGCTAAATGCTGAAGCTTTTGAAAGTATCGACTTTGAAGACGACGAGGAGAGTGAACCGGAAGATGAGAACTCCATTATTGCTAGTGATCCATGGGCGGCTGTTCCAAGGGCCAAGAAGAGTCCATTACCGCCTACCAAAGGAAAGCAGGGCCTTGGGGATTTCTTACAGCAGGAGATTGCAGTGCAGAAGAACCAGTATAGCAGGTGGATAAAGTGTGGGAACCTAACTTAACCTAATCTAATCTAACCTAACCTAACCCAACCCTACCTAAGCTGACCTTAGTATAATAAATAAACTTATTATTAAAGTGTTTCTTTGAAGTTGCATGGATTGTGATTTGGTTAATTTAATTAATATTATTAATGTGCGCACATGAATCATAATTTGGAGTGTTGCAAACTTGCGCAATAAATATCACTCATGTCACAAGTCACGTAGACTTCATAAAATCATCGAGTTTGTACCATGGTGCACCTCTCAAAACAATTAACAGGTTTTCCCAACACATGCGACAATCACGATTTACATACTCGACTAATTTCGTTTCTCCCACACGGCCTCAAACATTAGAAATTAATACGTAACGCAACACTAACTGCAAACGCAAATAGTTTTTGCCAACAACGCTAACAATTACTCAACTCACCTCTGCCTGTATAACAATATAAACGGCGTTATCAGCTCCACATGTTTGGTAAATGCAGTGCAACCCTAACCTATCCATCGCAATTGGCATTCCAATTCTCATTCTAATCGCAATGTTTGTATTCGAATTCGATTTAGCTTTCAGTTGCATGGCGTATTATTGCATCCATTTCTAATGATCTGTGTAACAATGTAAGATAATAACAAGCGATTAGCGTTCGACTAAACAAAAGTCAAATGATCCGGTTGGAAGACTATTGGGATGATATCAGGTTGGGAGGTTAGCTTATACAAGTACCAAGTGCATCCAGGCTAAAAACTGAGATGAAATTAATGGCAAGGTCACAGGCTCTGCTGTTGTGCAATCGCCACGCGGTTGCTGCCTCTGCCCAGTCATCAAATATTTGAAGCAAGTTGAATGATGACTGATCGAGTCACAAATCATCATGTAAATTAAGTGGCGCGTTAATTGCGTTTGACGCGTCAAACAATATAGACCAGCAGGCACCAATGCAGAATGAAGTCGTTGAATTTTTGACGTTTCGGGATTGACAGTTTGCCTTTAAGGTTACCTTGGTAACCAAGGTAGATGTTGAATGAACATTGAGTCATACGTTGTGGGGGAATGGGCAATAATTGAATTATTGATCATTTTCAGCTGTAACAAGTATGCAGGGGTGAAGAAGTGACGGAATTTATTAATAGAGATGGTGTGTTTCACCAGAAGTGAGAAATTTGCGTTAAAAATTAATTAGGCAACCGATGTGACATGAAGTATTAAAATAGATTTCTTTTCGTATGATTTTTTTTATTATTATATAACGTGAGAGATTGAAGTACTTTTGGTAAGATAATTTAGCAGTACAAAAATTAATTTTTAGGTGATTAGAAAACACTTTACAGCTGTCTCTAAGTGGATAGCTGACAAATAAATCCTAGTAAGTCAAATTTTTTGATAGTCACTCTACTCCGTTTTCTATCATTTAATTAATATAATTACAACTGCCCTTTAGATTATTTCGAATTAATCGAGGCACTCTTTGAAAAAGTAAAGGTAGGCAACTAAACTCACTTAAAATCTTTATGCAAATTGTGAAACAGATGCACTGGTTCAATAATCCCACTCAACTTACTTTATTGCTTGATCAAAATGATCCACAGTATTTTTCTTCTAAATTCTCGATAAATAATTCTAATCTGTTCTACGTAACATGTCAATCAATAATGTAGTACTTCATTTATATAATCATCATTGCACTACTTCATAGATATAATGCATCCGGTATAAATTTAGCAACATTTGAATAAATTGCATGACCTTTCGTGTTTCTCACTTTCCTCCGGTCCATTCCATTTCCACGTGATTTTTCACCGCTACATTTAAAGTGACATACCTAGTAACATTGTCATTAGACGCAGGCTTTTTGGCATTTGCCTTTTAGCATTTTGCGACTTCCATAGAGGCGGTTGTTGGTTTTTTCTGTGCCAAGTTCAAACCGCGTCGTTCGATTTCATTCAGGCCCAGACCAGCTGAGGTCGGCTGGGTTACGTAACTGCTCCCGGCTCAAGCAAGAGTTTGGGAAATGCTCCAAAAAAGCTAAACCAGACAGAAAGCTGTGAAGCGCATGAAATTGAAAGATGTTGGATGTTTTGCTCTTATCACAGAGGAAGTGTTGATGAAAATAGGGTTTAGAGGTTGGAAGGATAATTGGGAGCCGTTTTGAATGGTTGGGAGGTACATTTGGAATGTATTTTTGTCTGCTTGATTATCAACTGTTTCGTTAACATACTCGTTAGTATACTTGAGACACTCGTTGAAATTTACAGTTTCCTGTAATTACCATTTCAATTCCTTACTAAATTTCAATGAGTATTTCGGCGTATTGTGACTTGGTTATTTTTAAGTAATATTTATTCACCCTCTTCTCCCATCGATCAAACCAAACTCTGAAGATCCAGTTATTCACAAGCTAAGCAACAGTCATGCATGTAGTGTCACTCCTATACCATAGCCCCAGCTGCTTAGTAATTCTAACAAAAGCCCAGCATCGAACATCCCATTGTTATTCTACATTAAATTAAACGCGGCGTGTCGAATGCCGGCGTGTCCTTCGCCTGCCTTTTTGGCGAGATTCACGCCGTTGCACAATCCCCCAAAGTGGCGATTTTTTGGCAGAAAATGAAAACGCGCCGCCCGCGATCGGTTCGCATCGGCGTCGAGGTGCGTGCCGCCGCCGGCCTGCGATTGGCCAGCGGGTGCATCCGACCAGGCGCTGTCGGGAGGGGACGCGGACATACAAGCGACGGCGGCGCGCATCGTCGTGCTCATACCCAGTTCTCACCTCATCGAGAGTGGCGTCCTAAAGACTCGATTGGCGTTCCGAGCAATTTGCAACTAAGGTGAGACAATCAGTCCATTCGACTAGCAGACGCACCATCAACAAAACAACCAACCCAAGTCCAAGATCCAGTGCCGAAATAAACGATCCCCCCCGATTGAATGAAACCAACCCCTCAAATAACCAACACCTAGACCAGTTTTCTTCATCAGTTTGACCAATTGACCAACTAACCAGCTCATCTGAAACTCATCACTAGCTAGTTGGGTAGAGGCTGCTAGTGCGTAGAGAGCATCATATTGTGTCTGTGAACGCCTAGATTGTTCTCTGCTTTTCCATAGAGAAACGAATTTAATGCAAGAACGTTTTAAAATCCAATCTCAACTGATTTGGTTTTGTTTGAAAATTGTGTTTGCTTTGGGTGTTCCCTACAAGATTTTGGGTTTATTGTTTCAAATCGTAAGTACTTTTCTTTTCATTTTCGTTGGTGTAAAAATTGCAAGTCATCACCAAGAATGCGCTGCGTTTCGTCGAGTTCCTTGTTGCTATGCGAAAGAATCACCGCAGTCGAGTTTGTCCTCACATATGAGGCAGTCGTTTTCATAAAGGGGTGCAGTAAAGGGATTATACACTGTGCTCACAACCTCACGAGAAGGAATCACTGCATGATAATTGCCGCTGGTAACGCAGCTAGAAGCGCAGTGTACAGCAACTCCGAATTCTTCAGCAAGCGGCATCGATCTGCGTTGAATTCTCGGCGCGCGCACCCTCGTCCTTGGGAAACCTAGGGCTAATGCCATGGCAAATCTGCATCGGCTTTAATGTTACATCACATCTGATGTGCTTTTCATACCAACTGTCCCGAGCTTAAACTGACATTAGCGACTCTGATCATTGCTGCGAGCTATTTTCGTTGCGCAATTTGGATTTTATAGTTTGGGATGAGTGTCTATTTAGTTGGAGCAAAGTTTGGATGTGATACAACGTTTGGCATGATTAGTTCTAGTTGACAACTTGTTTCGGTCGGTTTGCAATCGGGAGCGTCAGCCGCAATCATTTAATTTAGTTCTTGTCTCGTCCAAGCGAATCCGCACAATTGGCGAGAAACATTTGTCAATTTACGTTGATTATCTACCAGCTCTGTCTGTAGCTGATTCAGAGTTGTACATGATATAATATGCACATGACTCTCTCAACGAATTTGACGTTGTTCAACTCGTTGTCTCATTCAGCTGGACAAGTGCATAAATTATGCAGTAGCAATTAATGCATGTATAAATAATCACGCTTACATTATTCATATTCCACCTGGTCACACGTGCTGAGTCGATGTGAATCGATTTAGGAGTCGAACGTTTTATGAAATTGATATTTCCAACGTGGGCGGAGGCGCCGGGCATCGCATCGATCCGTGAGACATGCGGAACACGAAGGGTGCATCCGGCGACAGCACCCCCGCTGCCCGACAAAGAGCACACAACGTAGACAAGCACGCGACCATCGTCAATTACTGCCACCCCCAGCTGAAAGGTATATTGCAGCAGTACGCGGCGCACATCGGCAAGCCACACACGTTCTGAGGGCCAAAGACAATTCGGCCCTCTCTCTTCACCACTCTTATTGCGAGAGGGAAGAGAGTGCATCTGGTGGATGCGTGCGTCGCCACCGCCAGCGTTCGCACACGTCGAGAAAGGGCGGCGTCCGGCGCAGCATCGCGCCGCGCCTTCAGTCGCACCTTCACCATCCGCACCACCCGAACATCGCAGGCGCGTGTAGTGTGTAATTAGTCTGTAGTGTCCCCTGTAAACTGTAGCATAACCGTAGGAGTAGCTGAAAGCTGAAAAAGTGACATTTTTCTTCTTGCCGACCGACTTCATTGACGGCTACGAACAAACAACTAGTTTTGATATCTGAGCTTTAACTGGAATTGTATTTGGAGCAACTCACTCTTTCTGCGAGGGTGCAGCGCATAACTCAAGGGAATCAAAAGGACCACAATCATTTTTTCTACTGATTAACTAGTACATACTGGCAAGCTAACTAATTGTCGCGAACTAATCGGCTTACAACGAGATTACTAACTTACCAATCGACACAATGGGTGGTTGTGCATCCAAAGACGGCAATGGCAAAAAAGCCGCAAAAGAGGACGACACCGGGTAAAGTTTCCAATCAATTTTGCCGAACCAATGCGGAAAAACGGAAAATGGGTGTACCACACAATTCACACTAATACAGTAACAACCCAGTCAATTCAACCGTCAAATATTCATTATTGACTTTCGCTTTGAGCTTGTTTATGCAACCTGCGTGAACACAAACATCATAAAGCTCTCCCACCCAGAATACACGCATAAAGCTTTTTCTTGGCACTAAGCTCTCCGATCTTCCACATTTTTCTTTCGAACAATGTGAGATTAAAGGACTTCCAACCAATTCGCTATCCTTTCTTACCTTGCAGCCCCTCAAGTCCAAAACTTGCTTTTTATTCATCTCCCAAATTGTTTGCACATTTTATTCAAATTTCAACAGAACATTTAAATCCAATGTGCTTTGCATTATTGCCGCATGTGGCTTTAGTAGCCACATTATCAAAATTGCACATAAGATGAATGGTCAAGGCCCACTTCCTGCTTACCAGAAAGCTTCTATTTTCGATAGCATGTTGCGCATGGCTGATGCGTGTATCTATTAATACCCCGTCTTAAGTCACCGACGCAGGTTGTTTTTCGCCCCGCTCGTTGCTAGTGTATAAATATCGAAGTGTTATAAATAAATTAGTCGTCGACGAGGCTCGACTAATAGATAAGCTTATCCGCCAGTTGCAACTTATAGGGATATTTATCTTAGAATTTCGGGAGTTTATCTGGTGAAGTTATTTTTCATAATATTCATGCGACTAAGGCAAAAGGTGTTGTTATAGTTTTTTCCTATAGTGGGCTTTGGAATGTCAGATATTGCTTTTTTTTCGACATGTGGCGTAGTTTATTAGCATTAAAAGCCAACCTTGAAAGCGCGAATGTTGGATGGTCACACTTCGCCCAGACAGGATATCTGTATACTAACGCGTTCTCTCTTTGCAGAACAAGCACCATGGTTGACCAAGCAGTCCTTGATAAATTGGAAGAAGGTTTCAAGAAGTTGGAAGCCTCCGACTCCAAGTCCTTGTTAAAGAAGTATCTCACCCGTGAGATCTTCGATAACTTGAAAACCAAGAAGACCTCTTTTGGTTCTAGTTTGCTCGATGTTATTCAGTCTGGTAAGCTGAAAACTCTAAATTTAATTTTGGAATTGGAATATCTTCTTTTCTCGTACTTAGAGTAACGCCTTTTTGTAGGTTTGGAAAACCACGACTCAGGTGTAGGTATCTACGCTCCGGACGCTGAGTCTTACACTACTTTCGCCGATCTCTTCGACCCCATTATCGAAGACTACCATGGTGGCTTTAAGAAGACCGACAAGCATCCACCTTCCCAGTGGGGTGATGTGTCTACCTTTGGCAACGTTGACCCTACTGGCGAGTACGTCGTCTCCACCCGTGTGCGATGCGGTCGCTCCATGGAAGGCTATCCCTTCAACCCTTGCTTGACCGAAGAGCAATACAAGGAGATGGAAGGCAAAGTCTCCGCCACATTATCTGGTCTTGAAGGCGAACTCAAGGGTACTTTCTACCCACTCACTGGCATGAGCAAGGAGGTCCAGCAGAAGCTCATCGATGACCACTTCTTGTTCAAGGAGGGTGACCGTTTCTTGCAGACTGCCAACGCGTGCCGCTTCTGGCCTACTGGTCGTGGTATCTACCATAACGACAACAAGACCTTCTTAGTCTGGTGCAACGAGGAGGACCATCTCCGCATTATCTCAATGCAGATGGGAGGCGACTTGGGCGAGGTCTACCGTCGTCTTGTGAGCGCTGTCAACGATATTGAGAAGCGCATTCCCTTCTCCCATAACGACCGTCTTGGTTTCCTCACCTTCTGCCCAACTAACTTGGGTACTACCGTGCGTGCCTCCGTGCACATCAAGCTGCCGAAGCTCGCCGCCAACAAAACCAAGCTCGACGAATGCGCCGCCAAGTATAATCTCCAGGTCCGTGGCACTCGTGGTGAGCACACTGAGGCTGAGGGTGGTGTCTACGACATCTCTAACAAGCGCCGTATGGGCTTGACTGAGTACGATGCTGTCAAGGAGATGTACGATGGCATCTCCGAGCTCATCAAGATGGAGAAGGAGGCTTAAGTGCCCACTCAATCGTGCGCATGAGGACATCTACGACAACGCGGCGACTTTGCACACACGCATACACATATACACACTGCACTTCTTTGGAACATCAAAGACGAATTGTACTCATCCACACCGCATCGACGACATCCTGCAGCTATGACCGAACCCACTGGCGCACCGTTTGTGTCACCCTACCACCTACATCTCAACATCCCCGATCCGTTCCGAATTTTGCAACGATTCGGAATCTGTGATTGCATCAAGCCAAAGAGTTCAATGGTGTCTGGACAATTGTTAGTGTATTAATACTCAGCTTATAGTCGGCGTTGTTTTTAAATAAGCGAGCGCGCACCTGCGTTCGTTATAAGTTACTATGATAAGCATTGGATATTATTATATATTATTTATATTTTAATTGTAATTATACAGTCAAGAAAATCCAAAGAAAGACACTTTCAAAAGGAAGGATATTGTAAATTTTGACGGTCGCGCGCACGGATTTATGATTCTGACGTTCGAATTGTTCTTAATAAAATAGATCCAATGTGATTCAAATATTAGCTCATTCATTCCCTTCTTTTTGTCCTAGTATTCTAAATATTACATAGATTTTTTAAATGTCCTTATTCAATACAATTGAAATTTGCTATTTTTAAAACGAAATATTTTTCTTTGGTTTCTTTTAGCTAGAAATATACAAACATTATTATAGCACTTTTATTGCGCGCAATAATTATCTACACGCTGTAGCCTTTTAGCACTTGTTTATCAAAAAGATAAAAAAAACAATTGCAAAGTGGCTTTGATAAACAACTGCCAAAATTAACTTCCTATTACATAAAGCATGTATTTTGGGTTGCCAATGTCTGGATAACATCATCATCTAAATTTGTACAATTTATTTAATGCACTAATTTGGAACACGTTGATTGATGAGCATAAATCGAGTTGTGTAATTGAGAAGTGACATCTTGATCGTTTGCCAACAATAACAATTTCTTTGTGCAAATCGCACATAATCAAAAACTGATTTTATTTCCGAAGATAACCGAAGTACCACTTGCGCATGTTTATACAGGACGATCTTATCACTTGCCACTATCTCCCACTTCGTGGCAACCCAAAACAAATACTACGCTCAGTTGAGCAACAAACAAATTTAAATTGTCGCAACTGCCTAATCGCTTTGCGTAATTGGTGCTTTGTTTGCATTGCTTGCATTCGCGCGACCAGTAAGAATCCGTTGTCGGGCAGCGCCAACCGTGACAAAAACAATACGCCTCTAACCTCTTTTGCTCAACAGCTCTTATTACTGGGTTTCGTAAAGTTAGTAAACTTCAGGGCGGCGAATTTAGAAGAATTAGCGATGTTTGTTTTGCGTGGGTGTAATAAATGAAACTGTTTTTTTGGCTATGGGATGAACATGGACAAGAACAGAGGCGTTAGTAATGATAAGGCGTCGTTTTGGAAGAAGAACAGTAAAGCTGTACCTGGCAGGTAACTGAGATTAATAACAACAAATTTATGTTACTACTCATTTCTCCTTGCTTGAAGGAATTGGTTTGATTACTTTTTGTTGTGTGTACCTTGTAGACCCAGTCCCAAGAAGGATGTGAAACCAGCGCCAAAGAGTAAGCCAGCTGGCACTACTTCCTTCCAAGACTTCCAGGCATCTGTAAGTGATGCCTGGGATATGGAAGATGATGAGTTTTATATTGGATCATCAGAAGGTAGCTCTATTGCTCTTTATCACTGTAAATGTGTTATTGCTATAAATGCAATTGTTTTTATTTGTGCAATCTGGGCAACCAACAACACAGTGTTACCAAATAACTTTTGTTTCAGGCCAAACAAGAATATCAAAGAGAGTATCACAATCAGCAGCATTGAATGTAATTAACAGTCACAGAAATGCTGAAACAAGTGTGAAAGCAGGAAATGATGTGGATCATGTTAGGTATAATGCAATACCAGGAAGACCACAGCTACTGCCCTGTCCCAATGTTGAATTTGAGGAAGATAGTGAAAAAAGATGTGAGAAATTCGATGCGTTACTCGCAGGTTCGCCTACTTTAGGTGAGCTGTGTGACTTATCTTGGTCGGGTATTCCTTTCAGACTGCGTCCTAAAGTTTGGAAACTCCTTTTGGGATACTTGCCAATGAATACAGAGCGTCGGGATGACGTTCTCGAAAGAAAACGACAAGACTACTGGACGAAAGTCAAGCAACACTATGAGAGTGAACGAGATCAGTATCAAGACACTTATCATCAAATCCACATCGATGTACCTCGCATGAATCCATCAGTGCCACTCTTTCAGCTTGGAACTGTACAGTTAATGTTCGAGCGCGTCCTGTTTGTCTGGGCAGTCCGTCATCCAGCTTCCGGCTATGTCCAAGGCATCAACGACCTCGTCACACCATTCTTCGTCGTCTTCCTTCAAGAAGCCATCGCCGACGCGAGCGTAGCTTTCGAAACGTTTGACATCGACACCCTTACACCCCTTCAGCGAGACATCATCGAAGCAGACAGCTTTTGGTGTCTGTCCAAGTTCCTGGATGGCATTCAGAATAACTACGTTTTTGCCCAAGTCGGCATTCAAGAGAAAGCCAACCAATTAAAAGACCTTATTAAACGTGTAGATTCCGCATTACACAATCACCTCGTCAAGCACAACGTGGACTACCTGCAGTTCTCCTTTCGTTGGCTCAATAATCTACTAACTAGGGAACTACCGTTGCGGTGTACTATCCACCTTTGGGATACCTACCTTTCCGAGTGTGATTCGTTCGCGCAGTTCCAGCTCTACGTCTGCGCCGCGTTTTTATTACGATGGAAAGATAAACTACTAACTGAGCATGATTTCCAAGGGTTGATGATCCTCTTGCAGAATTTACCAACACGCCAATGGTCCGGAAATGACATTCGGTTGTTACTGGCCGAAGCGTACAAGTTAAAGGTGCATTTTGCGGATGCACCGAATCACCTCAACTCCAATGAAGAGCGCACGACGCCCAGATGATAAGAGATAAACTCGCGCAGCTTTATTGATGGTGGGTGGGTAAGGCATATTATTATTTCTAAGAGATTATTATTATTAAATCGAATAAATAAGCGGTAAGCACAGAGGTGCAACTTGAATACTACTCGGAGGAGTTGCCCCGCATTCATATGACGATGAAGGATAACGAAATACATGAATGATAATTGTAAACCGGTTGTTTTCACCAAGTTGCAGTGAATGGTGAGGCGGTTTTGGAGTGAATATTATTTACATTAAACTCGGTTTATTACATGGCTGAATGCAATAGCATTACATGTCATAATGGACTTTCACGTCTACCGTCAAAAAGTTGCTCGAAACGTAAACACGTCTGCTTCTTGTGTACATAATCACAAAACCATAACTAGAAAATGAACAAAACTAACAGATGGAATTTCGGTATTCCAAGTTCCTTTTAAGAAGCAACTGCTTCATCCACACATGATCACCAATGCACGCAACCGTGCACCATAAACAAAAAATTTCCCTACACAAATATTAGTGGTTTGTTGAACTCATTCCTCGGCCCGCAAGTGAACGATATAATCACAAAGCAACATCATGTCACCAGATACCTTTTCTGCAGTAACTCCCTTGCTGACTCTTACCAACTTTCTATCACCTTCTGAAATGGCTGCAAAAAATACCTGTACATTGATTGCACTTGTATTCATTTTATTTGATGGCCTTACTTTCAGAATGAAATCCTTTGAACTTGGCAACTGCATGCACCAACAACCTCTCATAACAAGTTTGTGGTGTATACATAAACTCATTATCACCCCCTTCTTGCTTTATTTGAGTCGTGAGCTCTTCTTCAATAGACTTGAGCAACCCATACTGGAAGTTCTTCCTCCCGTTAATAGCAATACGAATTTTACGTGGTATATTAAAGTATGGATCATTATTTCTTTGTTCACTGTTGTCATAATTTAAATTGCCGTTGATGGAGATTTCAGCCTGTTCTCTCTCATAGGCTTCTAGTAACTCTAAAGCACCTTCAGTTTCTTCCATCAAGAGTTGAAACTTGGATTTGTTGTATTCAATCTCAAGACTAATCTCACAGTCTTCACTGAGACTTTCCAAGAATCTAGCTACAAATGGACAATCAATTGTGTTTTAATGTGGTTTTATGGTGAAATTCATAGCAGTACTAACTGTTAAGAATTCTCCTTGCTTTACGCTGTCCAGTATGTTTTGTAATCAACTTGTTAAATGCAAGATTCAAAGTTCCATCAGCAATGAGCCGTTGTCGATGAGCAGGATAACGCAATAGAGAAGACGCTTGACTTGGTCCCTCATCTTCAGACTCTTGTGTGGTATATCCAGACCTGGGTAATTATTATCAAACTCATCAAAACATTATGATGCAATTATGGCTATACATGTATTGACTTACTGCACGGTGGATTCTGGGTTGGAAGGCACGCTTGTTGCGTCCACATATAATTCTTTCCTTTCCCTGATAACTCCCATCGCGATTGCCTGCCCCTAGGCCTGCCTTCCGCTGCCCGTTTCCCGCACCTGTTCACTAGAACTTTTCCCGGTTGCTAACTGGTGGCCATTGCTTGGGTTGCATTTTCTTGATTGGTGTGGGAGAATTGTAGTAGTTTTGGTTGCCTATGTTGAAGTATAAAAGATGTTTAAATATTTCTTGATTAATTCATTTCTGAGGTTTTTTTTTAGATATTAAAAGTAATGTGTACCGTTGTACCATTTTTCTATTATTGTTAGAAATAATTTTTCTGGCAATTAAACTGATTATTTATTATCTACGCATGTAACAAAGAGGTCATTGAACTGGAAAATATTGTTTACATCTTGAGGTTCTTTGTTTGAAACTTTAATGACAATCAAAAGAAAAATGAGTCTAACTGCGATTTAACTATTTAATGAAATGCATATTATTATTAGAATGTTGCCTGAATAGTAATTTCTCTGTTGGATTAGCAGGAATTTCTGGGAAGAGTTTTTCTCGTTTCTCTGCAGTCTACTGCTTGCTCAGTGGTCAATACCCGAACGGGACTGTTTTTCGTTGGCAGCACTGAGTCATCATCACCTAGAAACGTCACAAATAGTTGAAATTGTTTTCCTAGAGTGATCTAGTGATTCATATTTCTCAAACATCCGCTAAATGATATACAATTTAATTGGTAAGCAAGCAATGTGGTCTTTCCTGGAAGTTTGAAACACCACAAATTTAAACATCCGCATTATTCCCAGCGGTGTATTTAAACACCACACGCGTAGTGCGACGTAGTGCGCGTAGTTCAGCATCAGTGTGGTACAAAAAGGCACTAGATTAGCGCGCACCTGCGCACACGATCACGTTGCGCTCGTCGAGGACGCGCGGACGAGTCATAGTTGACGAGAACGCCTCGTCCGATGCAGCCAGCCATGGAGTGCGTGCTCGTGCCCAGCAAGTGGACGGCGGCTTGCTAGCGGCGGTGCGTGGCGTGTGAGTGTGCCCAGCGAAACAACGAGGATGCCGTGTGCTGTGTAACTCCCGTATCCTGGTGCGCGGTATGCAAACATTGTCCGCGGCGGTGCGCGTGTTGTGTCAGTGCGAGTTACCGAACGGTTGATTTGGGAAGCGGGACGGACGTGAAGAGACGCGGGACAGCACGTCGAAATGGCCCTGCAACAACTGGTTCTGCATTCGCCTGCGGGGGCCGAACCCGTCACCTACAACTGGCCGCTGACTTCCGGACGCGGAAACGTAAGTCCTGCGCGAGGCGAATATGGATCCCGTGATAGCTTCGTACGCAACACGCACTTTGTTTTTGTTGTGATATGTGCGCTGCAGCGACATTGCATTCGCACATTCATTGATGCGCCCACTGCGGTCACGTAGGTGCCAGCGAGGTTTCGCTCGCTCGCGCCAATCGCATTTGTTGCGCTCCGTGCAGTTCACTACTGTTTTTCTCGACGGTTTTCTAAAAGGAAATGCATTCATTGTCGTTGCACACGGCGATTGCTCAACCTGTTGTAGCTGGACGCAGAGCAGTCGCACATACAACGCGTTTCTACGTCGGTATTTCACGCAACCTTCGCAGAAGTTGGGTTTTTGTCAGCTGGAGGTAAAATAATAAAAATAGCCGTGAAGGCACACGGAAAAAACATGCACAGTACGCAGCTGCCGCTCGAAAATGTCACAAATAGGGGTAATTGATGCAGGTCATAATATTTACAAGCTGTAATAAAGCGAAGAAAGTCACGGTGGGTTGTAAATCGAGCAAAAATGCACACTCTACGACTGCCATCTAAAAAAAGGTTCACTGAACTTCCAAATACGTCAATTGCCAAAATAAAGCGCCACAGAAAAGGACTGGATCAACAAATATTAGCATAAATAACTTGGATTCAAATACGGCGGAATATTAATAACCATAGTAAGTGTGTTAAAAATAGTTTAATAATTTTATGAATTGTTTTTACAGGATCGTCACGATGGCGCGTATGAAATCGTAGAAACTATGAGGTAAACATTGATTCATCCATTTCATTCCAGAAACGGATAAAATCACATGTCTGTACTATAAATTTCTTGTGATTTAGATGGGTCTCTGAAGACTTGCCAGATCTGAAACAGACGTTAGACAATCACATCCTTATCAACTTTGACACGAAGAGTTATGAGAGTATGAAGGCACTTTGCGATCGGTTCAACAAAGCGATGGACTCTTTGGTTGCCCTAGAAAAAGGAACGTCTTTGCCCGCGCAACGTCTCAACAAGTATCCTAGCAGAGGGTTGCTGCGACATATTCTTCTGCAGACGTACAATCAAGCTGTGACTGATCCAGATAAATTGAATCAGTATGAACCGTTCTCACCTGAGGTAAATATTTACATGTTTTATGATTACAGTCATGTTTTTGACTCATAAACTAGTGCGGATTGCAATCCACCACACAATCTTTATTTGAAGCAGTGCTGTATTAATTGCATTCTTGTTTTATCTAAGGTTTATGGCGAAACAAGCTACGAATTGATCTCCCAAATGATTGATCAAATTGACATCACTCCCGATGATGTCTTCATCGACTTGGGTTCCGGTGTAGGTCAAGTTGTCCTACAAATGGCGGCAGCTACACCTTGCAAGATCTGCCTCGGTGTTGAACGCGCGGAAGTCCCTAGTAAATACGCCGAGGCAATGAACAAGAACTTTCGCACATGGATGCAGTGGTACGGCAAGAAGTACGGCGACTACAAATTGATGAAAGGTGATTTCTTGAGTGAAGAACATCGTGAAAAAATCAACTCTGCCAGTATTGTCTTTGTGAACAATTTCGCTTTTGGGCCGAATGTAGATCACCAGTTGAAGGAACGTTTTGCTGATCTTAAGGACGGTGCAAGAATCGTCTCATCAAAAAGCTTTTGTCCGCTGAATTTTAGAATCACAGATAGGAATCTGACGGATATTGGTACCATAATGCATGTTTCTGAAATGTCCCCGTTGCGTGGGTCTGTCTCATGGACGGGGAAACCTGTATCTTATTATCTGCACATCATCGATCGGACCAAGCTGGAGTGTTATTTCCATCGCCTGCGCTCGAAAGGTAAGAACGGTGCGGTTCATGATGAGGAGTCGAATGGAGCGAGTATGCCGAATGAGAGACGAGCAAGGGATAAAACTAGGCGTGAGATGTCTAAGCAAATGGCACAGGATTCTTCTTCAGATTCGGACTTTTTTGACTTGGATGGGAATTATGGTCCGACAACAAGACGGGCGTGGAGTGATTGGTGTTCAAATTCAAATCGCGGGAAGAGCAGTGGAAGTGAAGAAGATGATTCTGGTAAAGGCAAGGCGCGACAAACGAAGAAGTTAAGACGGAAAATGTCGAGAGGAACTAAAGCTGGACAGACACCACCACCTAAAGGGTTGAATAAACCACGCCGAGGACGAGTTAAGAAGACCAAACCGAAGAAGGCGCTCAAGATCAATGGATTGGATCTGCTTCATTCACAGACTTTATTAAGTACATCACCTCAAGGTAATTTTACTTTTTGCGCCCTAGATTAATCACTTTCACTGACTTGTTTGTGTTATTGTACCAGCTAACGGAAAGAAACTGCCACCACCTCCAGGCTGTGTTGATCAACAATTAACTGCCCTAAGCACCGATATGGTTCATGATGAACTGGACATTCCTCCAGTACCAGGCAACACCCCATACGCCTTGCAGATCCTCCTGGACATGTACCGCATGCAGTACATGAACATGATTGAGCAGATGAAGTCGCCTTCGTATAAGCATATCGTCCAACAGCAAATCAACGAAGAGCGGGAGCGGAATCAACGTCTGCAGAATCGCGCCGCGCAATTAGAGAAGCAAATTAAGGTGTTGATTGATGACAGTGTTGCTTTACTCAAAGCAAGAATGAGTGAACTAGGAATCAATGCCTCATCACCTGTCGATTTACTTGCGAAAGCTAAGGAAATTGTTTGCAGGCATAAGGATCTCCAGGCCAAAGCTAGTAAGCTACAGGTACAGGTAACCAACTTGGAAGAGAAGCAGAAGACTTTAGTTGTGGAGCGTCAGCAGGAAATTACTGACAAGTACGCCAAACAAGAGCCTGGTAGAGAAGTTAACCCTCGAGCAGCAGAAGAGTGCATTTTAAGAGAGATATCTGCGACTTTATCTCACAGGAAGAAGCTGCATAGTCAGGTGAGCATGTTAGAGAGTGAAGTGGGAAGTCTAGAGAAGAGTAATGAAGAACGGAAAGCAGCTCAGGCGACGATGATGGCAAGACAACAAGCTGCATCTGTCGGAAAACAAAGGAAATCTAGGGATTATAGAACTAGGTCCCAAGATTGGCCAGACGTGCCTGATATTGCCAAGATCGAGGAACAAAACCCAGAAATCCTCGCTCAGAAGATTCTGGAGAAAGGAAGGATGATTGAGGCAAGTCGACAGCTAACTGGTAAGCAACCACCTCCTCAAGTTAATCCCGTTAAACAAGCGATTAACACCCAACGCGAGCGACAGAGAAATGCCGCCGCGATGCCAGCCCCAGTACAAGCAAAACGATCTAAAACAAGTTCACGTAGTAGTAGTGGTAGTAGTGGCAATCTAAACAACAGTCAGGAACCTCCGCGAATAGCTAACTTTGAAGACAGACTAAAGAGTATTATCACATCAGTGCTGAATGAAGACCAACAGGTGCGGTCAGGTGTGCTCGCGGCGCCTGGCAAACCGCAGATGATTAGTCCCGGATACCCAACCCCTGCACCAGCAGCAAATCAACCCCCAGCACAACATAGAGTAGAGCCACATGCGTTTATGTACAAAGGTTTAGGGGCTAATGAAGATAGAAAGTATTCTAAGTTGATACATGAAGGTGCCAATCATGCGGACGGTTATGAGCATGAGTTACTTCATCCACGAATATCGCCCCTTCATTTGAAGGTGCAAAGGGATGGCCCGGAACAACCTGATTACACACAGGTATCACCTGCGAAGCTTGCATTGCGGAGGCATCTGTCGCAGGAGAAGCTTGCTGCTCAGATTGCACCTCATCCAGCGAGTACACCAGGCCAAGGGTACCCAGCTCAACCTGAAAGTCTAGTGGCCACAAGGACAATTGGGGATTTAATGTCTGGCGAGATTGAAAGGACTTTGGAGATCTCTAACCAGAGTATTATCAATGCAGCGGTTACATTATCAACTCGAGCTGTGGTAACAACGAATGCTCCAAGACCGGAAAGGGTTGCAGTTAAAGCACCTGCAGAGGTACCTTCGTCGAAGGAATCCGCGGGTGGTCTTGGAGCGGATCAGGGAAGACAAGTTTACAGCCCAATATCAAGACCTTCCTCAGCTGAGGGTCTTGAAGGTTTGGCGTATATGCATCCTCATGCTAAGGTTTCCAGCATGTATAATTCTCAACCTGCTCATCCTGGTCCACCTACGAGTTGTTCCCAATTTTCACCCAGGACCACTGTATTGTATCCAGCACAGACGAGGTCCTATGAGCAGTATACACCTCTGCCTCGCGCTGATATTAAACCGTATCATGAGTCTTACTTTGCGGACATCAAACCGCCAGTTGAGGAACATCCAGGTCAGGCAAGGAATTTTATACCGGAAGGACTAGCAGCGAGAGTGCTTAATGGCACTTCTATTAAAGAGGAGGTGGATTTGGATAGGGTAGAGAGGTCGGAACGGCATTCACTGGAGAGATCAGCGCGGCGTTACGCGCCGTATCCGGAGATAAAGACTGAATCAGGCAACGATTACAAGCGGGAATCACCTATTATACAAGGTCCTCTACGGACGTTAAGTCGATCTTCAACGTATTCCTCCGATGCAAGAGATGTAATAGATGCGAGGGATAAGAGTGGCACCCGAGATCGGTCAAACGAACGAGGACATCATCATCATCGACATCGCGACCGGGATGATTTGGATCGGCCAGGCAGCAAGATAGTGGAAGGTACGCATGCATCAATGTTTGAGTTTTCATTGAGCCGACGGACCGTATCTCTTATACCTTATTGAGTTGTTTCTGATTCATTTTCTTTGACCTCTTTCCTTTAGTTGGTTTTGGTTGTTAATTTTTCCTTTTGGTTTGGTTTGGTTTGAATTAGTTATCTTGTGATGCCGATGGTTTAATCTGCTGACTGCGGTGGAAGCACTGACTGCATGCTGTAATTTATTTCTTAGTTGCCTCATAGTTTTTGTGTTCTACATACCGACCGACATTTGCATACACGGCGAAGTCCTGCGCAACGAAAACAGGCCTGTAAAAATGCATTTTTGGCGCAGTACTTCGGCAACTCAACATTACATCATCAATCACAACTGGCATGCTGACCACCGACTACTCTCATCTCATCATTACACACATTGCATATAAATTCATTCAACCCCCGCCCATCAGCATAACAATCGAATTCAATTCGTTACTCATTTGTCGATTCATTTGGTTCGTTCTCATTTCGTTCATTCATTTGTTCGCCCCCTCATGATTTCTTGTATGATTTCATCCCATTGAAAGGCAAGATGACTTTAATTCGAAATCATTTCTTTGCAAAGATGTCAAGTTAATGAGCAATTGGCAAATTGACGTTTGGTCTCCTTCAGATTCAAAGTACATGTACAGCACTAAGTTTTCCGGACGAACGTAGCGATGATGATGGGACGGCGACGCGACGTGGCTGGCTGTGAACACCATGCGTACATGTACCGTGCGCGTCGAAATGTCGAAAACCGCTTGAAATTGCAAGGCCAAACCAAACGCACAAATTTCGAAAAATTGATCGCTCGAATGACGAAGTGCAAAAGCGAGGCGGACGTGATGAGGCACAGAGAGGAAACCCTTGGTTGACACGCTGTTGTGTTTGCAAAAATTATTGACTTGTAGTTTGCTTGCGTTGCGACTCTAGAAGGCCAGCCAGCACGCGCACCGTACGGGCATGCACAATTTCTAAGCGCACACAACAATCGCGCATGCATACAATCCTCCCTACCATACTAGTTTAGATGGCGCGTGTTCGCTCTGTCTCTCGATAAGATAACAGAAAGTCATCTTGGTGGTAAGTAGCTTCTTTGTGTGCTATTTAATTCTCTCATTGTGTCTCTATCAGTATCTCAGTAATAAAGTAACCAAGTCGGCGTCCTTTTAATTCGATTTGCACTAGTTTCTCGTTTTATTTAGTTACTTTATTGTTATTGTTTATATTATTTGTTGTTAATACCTTAGTCTAATTCTAATTTTGGTGATGGTTCAATTTGCTCCCATTTATGTTTATTCTCGTGCAGAGAGAGGCACGGCATTTGATTGCAACTGGTATGTTTTTAGCGCCGCCACCCGCAACAGTGGCAGCGTCTGTGGAGATTGAGGCAATCGAGGAAGAGGGCGAGGAGTCAAAGTGGCAGGACCGCATTAGCTCCGGTTTTGACCGGCTGGTCGCATTCGCTTCCACCGAGTTGGATAAGCGCCGAAGGTCCACAGAAGGCACTGATAGTTGTAACACATCACCGGACTCTGGGATTGGGCATGGGGATCTCCCTCCTGCGCCACTTCCGGTCGCAGTGCCCCCACTACCTGCACTTTCAACCCAAGGAGGAGGAGCTAAGCAAATAAAACTGCATCCTAACGCAAAGCCCACTTTATTCAAATGTCCCAGTAAGACGGACGAGGAGCCGGATGATGAGAGGTGTGCGCCTAGGACACCATCACCTGGGTGCTCACCTCAGCAAGCGCACGGGCAGTATGGACACAGGCCGGAAGCACCAGTGACACCTGCTGCGCCGATCACGCAGCGTGATAAAAGCCCAAGTCGAAATCCCGCACTGATGAAATACCAGCGGCATCAACCTGAGGAGAAGAAGTCGAAACCCGACGCGCACTTCAAGAAGAAGTTTTATTATCGCGAGCAATGGCGGGATGATGGGTGGCAGCGCCCATCACGCCAGGGACCACCCGCTGCCGATGAGGTGCGGTTCAAACCCAAGGGCAAGGATTGGAACTGGCATAATAAAGAAGAATGGGATTGTAGGTACTAGGAGAACTAGGCGAATTGCTCTTTCTCATTCGACTTCAATAATCACATTAATATTAATTTAATTAAATAATTGTGTAAATATACAATCGGAGCGATTAGGAACGGTTGTAAGCATGTATTATTAGACTGTATATTTGTGTTCAACTAGACGGAAACTAATCGGAATTTAACTCGGGCCACCGTAATTAAATTATTTTTTAACGAGGTATGTAATCGTTTGTACAATATGAAGTAATTTATTGGATGGACTGCTAGGATGTAAAATGTTACGCAACGGCCAGGCCCGTGATTAGAGAAATTTAATTAATGAACGAATCACTGCCTTGGAAAACAAAGTTTTTCATCGCGAAAACGCATGGCCCCGGCGCCACTTGAAAATAATAATGACACATTTGGCTATATCTGTGTAATGTTCATCTTCATTTTCGAAGCGAATAATTTAGATACCATTGATGTAAACTTGCGGTTGAATGAGGGTCGTCAGCGGAATGCGCAGGCGACAGCAACCATGCTTTACGTTTATATCGAACAGTAATTTGTACACTGCCATTTACAGCTGAGATTTTCACACAACGTCAATAGATTTGGAATGAACGCGAATAGTCAAGTTGTATGCGCAATTGTATTGTATGTGCACATCCCAACCTCTCTCCCGATGGGGTGCGCGCTGTACATTTTTATTTACATTTGTTGTTTATGTGTATTTCGTGTACGTATGAGTTATGTAATGTTACGTTTTTTCCCCCTTTTGGTATATGTTTGTTCCTTTGAACTGCGACAGGCGGACATGTTCTATGTTAACGAACGATAGATTTGTAACTCGATAAGCAAGTTAGTTTCTGTTTATTTATGTGTATTGCTCGACATCGGCAAGTTGTTATTTTTTCGGTTGGATTTTTCGCAAATACTTTCGGGAATGTATGAAATGCATTAAATACAAGTTCAAACGAAGGACGCTTGTTCGCGCTTGTGTAACATTGCAGGTGATGGGAATCTCTAAATGATTGCTACAGAAAGGTACCGCTAATAACAAAGTCACTCTTACCCTCATTTAGTGCCCAGTCATTTAAATATTAATATATGTATGTACACTAATCAGTACACAGAGTAATTAATGTGCAGGAACAAACCACAGTTTGTTGACAAAAATTAACACAGACATAACGAATGCAAGAATCCAGTGCAAGATAGAAAATATCTAGAGTTCATAACTCAATAATAACTCGGGCGCGCGCTCTAGGTTGATCGTGTTCACATCAACGCATTAAAAAATATGTCGCGATAATCAACCCGCCCCAGAAAAACGTTCAATCAAAATACTCGATTACTTCGTATGTTGTTTGGAAAAATTCGAGCACGTGTCAGCTTCGTTCACATTTCTGCACATAAACCATTGATTAATAGTAACAAGTTAAGAACAAAAGACGACCCTTCATTAAGTGTAGAATTAATGTGTGTAACTAGTTGGTAGGTGGGATAAACCTAATATCGGTTCCCAGTTGCGGTTTGATTTGGATTCTGCGAGAATTGGGACGCAAGTGCTGCTGATGCCACGTTTGATGCAGCGTCACGTACGTGTTGATTACCCAGGATTTCGGAGGTGAATTCGGCCTGGGCTTTAGCCATTGAAGCACCTGTACTTCTATACATGCGATGGATCTAAAAATCAGTAGAATGCCAGGTTTTAAAAGTGCTATTATTATTAGGAACATTCAAGGTCCTACCTTAGAGATCAAGAATAAATCTGCAGCGGCCGCACATCCAAAACCAATAGCTACGATTAACGCGAATAATCCACGAATAATTCCTTTGACTTCATTGTCGAACTGTTCGAGAGCAGTAATAATGCCACTGGTTGGAAACAAATGTTTGCAAAAGGTTAAGAACACTAGGCCAGGAAGTCAAAATGTATACTTACATCGTGCCAGATCCAGGTATTCCTATCGTTTGAATAGTAGTAATTACAAATTGAAAGAAAAACACGAAGAAGAAAACCATGAAGTTGAAGGATGAATCGGAGCGGAAAGCCTTGTACGCTGGTCGGAACCAGCAGAGATACGAAAACGGCGTAAACATAATCGTGAACAAGATACCCATTCCAATAACAGTGAAGTTCCACAGAATAAAGCCACCCAAGACATTCATAATCATGACTAGTCCATGAACTAAATATAAATAATCAATATTAGATTAAATTGATTAGCTGCTAATTGGCGTAAATAGTTCATTACTTACATAGCCAAAGGTAATACAAATGTCGGACAATCTTTTGGAATTCTAATGGAATATCCACTTGAATGTCTTGATAGAAACATGGCTGGAAACAACATTGTTCTGGCAATGGCGGCCAATTGTTCCTGCGTACGTTGTAAGGATTGTTGAGCATGTCATTTTCACGTCTGGCGAGTTCAGCTTCTTTCCTTTCAAGCTCTTCCTGTTTTCTCTAAAAGAACATTGATCATATAAAGTTGATTTGAGAAGAGAATGTGTGCAAAGTTAGACTTGCTTGTAATTCAGCTGTATTTAAGGCAGGTCTTTGTGTCTGCTGTGCACTTTGTGTATACATTGGAGGATCCTGTGTTGGCTGCATAACTGCAGGCTGGTTAGCACTACCTCCATGGTTGTAGCCAACTGGATGGTTGTTACTTTGCTGCCCATCAAAGGGATTATAATCTTCAACTCGTATTTGGTTCTGTGTTTTGCTGGTAACCTGCTGTACAGCTGGGTCCTGGACAGTCAACAAATTTACATGGCTTCAAATAAGTATTTGTTGATGATTCATGTATAAATTTATACTTACAGCAAATGGGTTGTCAATTGTTTGATCCCCAAATGGATTATCGTCAAAGCCGGACATGCTTGCGGAGCTTCTTTCTCTACCAACCTAAGAAACTCACTTAAGCGATAAATGTTATGTTCGCGCACGGATCAAGTCTGATGAAATTCAATGCAAGTATAGTATGTACGTGTTGCACCGCCTAACAATTCATTATTGTTGCAAGTCTTTGATCATCGACTTGCCCTTCGCCTTTGAATGACTGCAATCGGAACAATCAATTTCGTCCGCAACCAAACTCAATTCTTATCACCAGACGATTGATGCGCTGGCGATTGTGTGCACGGACGTTATATTTATATTTATAGACATAAACTTGCGGTCGATTTATGCAACCGGAGAGCTGAATGTACTTGCAACAACATCCAAGTGCACAAAGTCAAAGCCAAGAGAGGTGGACTGCTGTTCTCGTGAACACAGCAAATGTGTCAGCAGCTGCTGGCTCACCGCAACCGTCAGCCACAACTTACCGCTGTGCAGATTCCTGTCGCTTATTTCCACTCTCGCTAATGATTAGCACTAGTGGAAATGCTTGTAAACGTTGTTGCTGCTGCTGATTAAATGAACACAGCCTGTGTATCGTATGTATTTAGCTTGTAAATGCTAGTAAACACTAGAGCGCTGACATTGGATGACGTTACTACGCTGGTTAAACTGTCCTTCTTTGTGAATTATACACCTTATGGCTGGGCCCCAGCCTTTTTATAAACAACACATGAATTTACTGATAAGCGCGGATAACGGTAATCTGTGAAGCCTAGGAAAGTATGATTTATTTGTTATCAGTTGTTGAATGAAGCACTTGAAAATACTTGGGAAACTTAATCGATGATATAAAAGTTGCGGCAAACTTCTTTTACTGGCGACCTCTACAACCGAAGAAAGTAACTGAGTTTATTCAAAGATAAGTTGGGAATTTCAAGGAAAATTGTTTCAAGTGGTAGAAAGGATAAAGGAAATTACGTGATATGGGTTGAAGCATCTTTTCGATTATAGAAACAGATTGTATACATTTCTGTTGGCTATATTGAAAGAAGATTGCTTAATTTGATGAGATTTAAGCAGAAATTGTGGAAAGCAAACAGAAGACCAATGTTATCAGGTTAGTGGAGTTGAGTAAATGTTGGAAAAGCTCGGAGCAGTATTAAGTAGATAGCCCTTAAACATAGATTTATCATGCTTGAAGTGTTGTCTTCAATGCGCACCAGAATGAAGGTGCTAACAAAGAAACTTTAGCACAGTAAATATCCGAAAACAAATGAAGTACGGATTTTACTTCATGAGCAAATAATGGTCTCTTAGTTCTTCCGAAATCTGTATTAAGAATCCAACATTGCTTTTATGCAGTAAAAGTGGAGAAGTACAGTGGAAATTCTTTATTAACTTTCTGATTTTGTTCGATCGTCAGGTACCTTCCTCAATGGTCCGACCTTGAAAGGAATTATTGACCTTGCAAATGGTTTCCTGATGTATCTACGCACTACCTGCATCATTACCATCTATAACCTACCCGTCTGCACCTGACTGCATCAAACTTCACCACAGCCAATTACGTAATTTATCAATAATCGAATGGTCTTTTCTCGAGCCCACAAGTGGCACCTGCGACGGCCATTGGGTGCTTGTGAAATTATCGGGCTATCCGAACTGGAACACCTCGGTACCCCGGCGAAATAATCAATCCGCCGA